>NQII01002694.1:393628-499974 GCA_002778355.1 Clitarchus hookeri | reverse complement strand
ATGGATCAGTGGCGGAATGCAAGGGCAAGGGGAACGGGAGATCCCCGAGAAAACCAGTTGACCTGCGGCATCATCCAGCACTATTCCCATATGCGAAAATCTGGGAGCGACCACTCTGGGAATTGAACTCAGACCACCTATGTGGGAGGCGAGCAGTCTGACCACTACACCACCGTGGCCCCTATGAGACTAGAGTGTTCTACAAGTTCACTCTTTGTGGTGATAACCATTTCCACAACTCCCATCTCCCAGAAGAACCTGAGCATCCGTTTAGTTCATCTCGTCTGACATAAGTGAGGATATCTTCTTTAACTACTCGGAATAATTCCCGAAGAGAAAATCTGTAGACTTACAAACGAATACTAAGTGAAAATTATCATATTGTAAACTTCATTGTTTAACGAGCAGTTCCTGCGAGACTCTGGTACACTAACCTTAAAACTTCGGGAATGAAATGCAGCATCAAGGAGAAACGTAAGCGTATGCCAATCCCTAAGTTGAAAATTTGACAGCTTAATACGAGTAATTTGTTGTAACTGAGAATTATTCAGGAAGATTACCATTATAAAAAAATGCCAAATNTCTTTGTGGTGATAACCATTTCCACAACTCCCATCTCCCAGAAGAACCTGAGCATCCGTTTAGTTCATCTCGTCTGACATAAGTGAGGATATCTTCTTTAACTACTCGGAATAATTCCCGAAGAGAAAATCTGTAGACTTACAAACGAATACTAAGTGAAAATTATCATATTGTAAACTTCATTGTTTAACGAGCAGTTCCTGCGAGACTCTGGTACACTAACCTTAAAACTTCGGGAATTAAATGCAGCATCAAGGAGAAACGTAAGCGTATGCCAATCCCTAAGTTGAAAATCTGACAGCTTAATACGAGTAATTTGTTGTAACTGAGAATTATTCAGGAAGATTACCATTATAAAAAAATGCCAAATGTATGAAATAATCTGAACATTCTTAGCATTTATAAAAAGCAAGACACCCAAAAGAGCGGGAATATTTCACACGCAAAATTACTAAACGAACGCAATCAATGACTGGCGCCAGTCTAATATAAAATTCACCTTGGACCGTAGAACTCTTATTTCGTCATCTTACCTAGAAGCTACACAATACTAAGTCTCACATAAAATATACGGTAGGTCAAGCAGTAAAATTAATTTTCTCGAAGAATTAAAGTACATTTTGAAATATATTAAAATTGTTTTATGGGTTTATAAAATAAATTAAAATTGCAGTCTAGAACTGTTTTGCGTTGGAGAGGAAACAACTAGTTCTTCTGTTAGTGCGTAGTTTGATCATTTAAGACAGAACTCGTGGCGTGAAAAAATGAAGTGATTTATTAATTACTTTACTTAGAGAGGTGCTAAAACCCAAAATTTGCAAAGATAGGCCGTGGATAGCTATTTCCGTGTTCAATATTCAGTGAGGACAGTTTAAGATTCGGCAACGTGCGCCAAAATATCTACAGTATGTTCTCTCCAGGTTTAGCAGCTGCTCCATACGCATGGACTGACTAAATGGTGGAGAGGCCATAGAGATGCTTACGTGAGTCCGCAAACTGCACATCTCTTCCTTAATTCCTCATGGCAACTATCGTAACTAATATTACTCATGGGAACTGCCTTTCTTTTGAACTCCAACACAACTGCAGTTCCAAGTAAAGAATACGCGATAAAGTTCTCAGACCATGTGGTGATTCATTAAAATAGTATTAGCTTCTTCTGTATTTAATTACGTTCCATCACTCTGCTTAATTAAGTTCCGTTACTGTATTTAATTAAGTTTAATCACCGCAATTTCTCGACAACATTGTGCTAGTAAATTTGAATGCAATAAATTAGGTGACATCCCAGTACGAAAAAAGTAATACTTTTTATAAAGACTATTTTAGGTTGTTTCAACTACCCATCGGAAATTTCCGAGCCTCCTATCGGTTTCTTTGTAGCGATATGAAAACTTAAGAGAGTCACTGCTCAAATTTCAAAAATTCAATACATTTTTATTAAGGTAATGTAATTTAAAAAAGGGAGTTTTAGATTTTCTAGTTTTCTAGCCATCAATTTTAATAAAAAACAAATAAAATTTCTACCAGCGTTTTATTTGCCACGGAGGTAGAATGAGGTAATATTTTTTCCTGAAATTCCCGCTTAAGTTATCCTTATCCGCAGCCCTTCAACACAACTACACCTTCGCATCTTCTGACAGGTGCAGTTGCTGCTCCCTATGTCAGTGATTCCTTATTGTATATTAACCACTATTTCCTTTATTAATTAGTAAATCGCATTGACTGAAACCGCATTTAGTTTGTGAATTTCACTAATTTTTCAGTTAGTAGACGTTAACAAATTACAATACGTACAGCTTCGCTACCTTAAAAAAACTTGTACATATTCCGAGCAAACTTGTACATATTCCGATCAAACTTGTACATATTCCGATCAAACCTGAATTTTTCCACGTTCACAAGGCGCGTGATGTTACTAGGTTCGCTAGAATTCAGTCTCTAAGAATTTTCCTGGGCGAGTTAACTTCCACCAGTGCCAACATTGTCCGTGGCACGCGAGCCGATACATTCCGAAACAGTTTCTGTTCCCGTTGCCGGGAGTTATGGATAAGCTTGTATATCCGTAAATAATGTGATCCGATAGAAATGACGGTCTGGCTTGGTTTCCGATGAAAATGTAGGTTTCTCCAGCCCGAAGAAACAATCGGAACGAAGACTTGACACAGATTTGGTAACTAAAAGTTATGTGTAAGCACGCTCTTTCCAAGAATTTGTCATATCATTCGCCATCCGGTGTTGCGAGTGTGCAGTTGCCTGGTAGTTCCGAAGTCGTCAACATGTCTCCCAATCCAAGACTTCAGTCCCTGCAACTACACGACTACATATCAAATTTGTAAAACTTGCCAAAACTCATTACTTGCACGGTATTCGTATACTTTTTCTTTGCAAGTCCAGAGATACAGTTCGTACAGTGTCCGGTTATGCTCCCGATTCATGCTTTATTGACAACAAACAACGCTAAACTTGAAGAAGAGCTGGCAACGCACTCCGGCTTGAGTTGCAAAAATCGCGCCATGTGCCGTGCTGTCCGATCCGATGCCGTAAAACAGCAGAATAGAATCGGAAGTCGCAGTATTGCAAAAATATACTACTATAATAATAAAAGTCGCAGTCGTATCGAACTAACAGTTACAGGCTACTGTGCAGGGTGGCATGCAAAGAGCTGCATGCGTTAACTAGCAGTCACACGCTAGACTATGACTGGCCTGGAATGAATCACGTCAAACCGAAGTTCTGCCCTAGTAGGGGGTCTACTCCATCCCGCACAATTGACATTAAATGTAACCACCAACAGACGATGTAAAATTAATTTATTTCAACATATCCAAATCTAACAAACGAGAAACAAGTAATGTAATGTAGATGTAATTACGAAGTCAACATGATATTAGTTACGTTATCATCATCAGATGTCAGGAAAAAATATTTTTGATTGTGATTCAACGTAGGCAATGAGTTTTCAAACCTATGAGAATTTTGTTCAGTAAATTCTTAAGTTTGCGGTAATCACGAATTCTGTCAGCAGATTTCAAGAACACATACTCTCAAAGCGTTACGCGGTGTATCAAATATGTTATTGCAAAACACTGTCGATTTTTTCTTGTTCTAAAGTGAATTTTCTTAATTTAATTGAGCGATTTCTATGCATTTCACAAAGAAATGTGTAGTAATTATCGCTTCACCAAGTTTTTCATAATTTTATGAGAAATTAATTTGGCCTATTTATTTGTTCATAAAAATTTGCTTAACATTTACAGAAAAATTAATACTTAAAACTGAGAATATTATAGACAAAAAAATAATAATTTAGTTAACATTATTAGTGCCACAACCGGATGACGAATGCACGGCGTTATTTTTTATTTCGCCGTGAGCGATGTACGTGTGAATAATATTTCCTGGATAATATTATTCGAAATCTTAAAGTCAAATCAATGTAAGTTTTATTTGAATCAACAATAGTATATTGATAGAGAAGTTAAGTTGTTAACTATGGGGCGTGAATAATTTTTATATATTGAGCGACCTGAAATCTTAATAATGTAAGAGTAATTTTCTAAATAAAATTAAAGAACTCAATTGAAATGGTTGCAGAGCAAATTTTAGCATTTTACAACGCCAGTTAAAGGTATTGTTATATTTCGCTCATTGCCACGGTTCTGGCTTCCACGCTAGCCAGAAAGCGAACACGTATGCAGATGGGATATTCCTGGCCCGGGGCCAAGAAGGCGATCGATCCGGTAATATCACGCCAAGGTTGCCTTGACCCCGAGGCAAACCTCACAGTAATATTTCACACAGGTCAATATGGTACCAACTTCTGCATATTCGCTATTGTAAGACTGCGTCCAATCTTTCCGTATACTCGTCATATAATTATTTTACGTGTTTTTTTATTGTGAATGCGTGTATATTAGCGTCGGAGTCTGTACCAAGACTTATATTCCTCTACCGAGACATATATTCCTGTACAAATAATAATAGTCACGGTAATAATTGTATGCGTCCTATTCCTTGGTGGATGCAGAGCAGGTTCCCCTCGTAGTCAGGCCGCCCCCACAGCAGCTGTGCGGTGCAGGGGCAATGCGGCCTAACTTCCAGTCGATCGATCGATCCACGCTCTAGTCGACCAGCGCCGCGCCACCGCTGGGTTACCCGGCCAGCGTGGGCAGTTATCAGGCAGCATCTTGTAGTCTCTCCCCTCGACTTGCCGTGGACAGCGTGAAAACAATACTTTGTATCCGCATACACAGTAAGGCGTGACTTGAGTAGAACATTATTTCAGCGACTGTATTTCTAAGTTAATATCATTATATAATTTTTTCCCGTCATTGGCTTACTTCCAGAACCTCATAGCTCCATTTGAGGGAATGGTACATAATGGCATACTATCTAAAGAAAAAGTATTATTTTGATGCTTCAGCAACGCGATGCAAAGCGGTTGTACCAGCAGAAATACTTACAAAATACCGGAGGTTAACGAACAAAGGGTAATAAATACCAGAATGGGGTAGATACGTGTACATTGAGCATATTTCATTAAGTAACCAATAGCCTAACGTCCATAGTTAACCCGCTAAGGGCAGTGGCAATGTTCAGGGGCGGGTAGGAAATCATAATAACTACGCTACAGGCAGTGCAATGAAATGACACTTTATTTACACATGTGGGCTGAAGGAATGGGGACAGAGTGTCTGTTCGATGTGTCTGTTCAAAGTGTCTGTTCAAACTGTCTGCCGCCTTCGGTCACACAGGCGGTGCAGCGCTGAAGCATGTTGCGATGCACATGTGCAAAGGTTTACGACGTAATGAGCTCATCCCTTGTGACAAGTGGTGTGGCATACACCATCGGTTTGATGTGGCCACACAGCCAGAAGTCAGGTGGTGTGATGTCAGGTGAGCATGTTGGCCATGCTTTTGATATATATTAACTATCGTTGTAGTTGTAAGTACCAGTTTTGAAACCACATGACTAACACTCCCACTGTTTGGGGGGTGGGGGGGGTGTTGGCGAAGCTCTGTACTATGAACCTTCGAAGCGATGTCCCTCAAAGCCAAATGCAACTCCTGACGTGTCTTCGTTATATTATCTTCGTCATCTTAGTTCAGCATCACTGCCCGTACTGGACGTCGGGGTGCGGGCTCCTGTCTTCCTGACTCACTTCCAGTGTGCAGGCCAGGGTGTCCTGCATGGTTTGGGATGCAGCCAGACGTGCCGCTTGCCGTACCTCTGTGTCGGCGATGGCGTCGATGAAGAAGCCGACTGCGATGATGTCGCGCGCCTCCTCGGGGCACCCTTCCAGAGATAGCTGAGGCAGCCACACGATGTCTTGCCACAGCTCCTGCAGTGGCTCTCCTGGTCACTGACTGCGGCTTCGCAGCTGAGCATGGTGGGCATGTCGCAGGTACCGGTCGCCGAGACGTAGCTCCAAGGCCGACACCAGTGTTAGGTACTCCAGTCGATGTCGCTCTGGCAGAGATTGTAGTATGCCTCAGTACAGCGGCGAGGTGGTAAGCCCGCTGATCGGCTGACCAATCATTCAGGGTGGCGACTATTTCAAACTGATGTTTGTACTTCCACCAAGAAGTTTGGCCGTCGTAAGGGGCGGGCTTCATTGAGACCCTCTTCTCCTCCTGATTACACGACGCCAATGCTGCGAGGCTGCTAGCTCTCCTCCGTCGTCGCTGTGTTAGTGAAGAGTTGTACTGCTTCTCGACTTTCCTCGGCTGCAGGTGTGATGGTAGTGGCACTCCGTTGTAGAAGAAATTCCTCCATCTGCGTCTCTACTGCACTGATTTTCTGTTTGATTTAATTCTCGACACTTTCCATCCCTTCATTTTACTGCCAATATTCTTGTCCACTTAGTCAACTCTTTCATTCACTAACTCACAAACGCCTTCTATTTTACTGACAAGATTTTAATTTACTGTGTCTATTTTCCTATGTATCATGTCTACATTTTCGTTTACAGAGTCTATTTTCCTGTCCACATTTTCATTTATAATGTTTATTTTCCTATCTACATTATCTATATTCCTATGTACTTAATCACTTACATTATTTATCTGGCTATTGACATTCGCATTCACTCTATTTGCATTATCGTTCGCACTACTAATTTTGCTATTTACATATTATTTAAACTATTTACACTTGCTCTTACACTAACAATCTGACTACCTAGCCCCTCAATTTATGCTCGTAGTGCTTCCAGTTATGCAGACATTTTTCTTGCTAGCATTCACTGCGATGGTTGTATAAAACAGTCGCAATTAATTTTTTTAGCTACTAATTATTAGCCTTATGCTTAATTTACAATTGAATATCTAATAATTGCCTCCATCCCCTTCTGATGCCAGTGTTACAAGACGCCAGAGGGGCATATTAAATGTTATTATTATTATCTGATTAAAAAATAAATTAATTGAGAATGTTTTATAAAACCATCGCAGTGAATGCTAAAGAGAAAAAAGGCTGCAGAACTGGAAGCACTGCGATCATTAATTGAGAGGCTAGGTAGCCAGATGGTTAGCGTTAGCGCAAATGTAAATAGCTTAAAGAAGATGGAAATAGCAAATTCAGTAGTGCAAACGATAATGTAAATAGTGTGAATGCGAATGAAAATAGCCAGATATCTAATGTAAGTGATTTGGTAGATTTTATTTTAGTTTATTCACACAGATATTATTTTCAGCATTAATATATCTGTCTCAATTATTACTGTTTTTATGTTTCAATAAGCACAATATATGTCTATTTTTATTCTAATTAACGTCTTTCTGAGTGTCTCTGTTTAGTTATAGTCAATTAATTCATACTTATCATTAACACACATTCAGTCTGTATGTTGCCATCATTTTTAATGTTTTTCACTCACGCACCCAGTACAATAGTCCAGCTTGCCACTCGTACTATTTTTGTGCAGATACTCGCTGTCGCAGAGTTTCCTCCTGCTGATCACTTCCTTCGCCGTTCGTTTCGCTCATCCATCGTCTATCGCCAAAACTCCAGCCACTCATCCACTCATATACTCCCGGCCCGGAGGCCCCTCGAACTATTTATACTCTGCTGGCCTTGACCTGGAAAGGTAGACAAACCCCGAATCATGCTGACAGAAACTAGGGCAGTAAACCACTAGAACATTCTTCAGACAAACGCAGAAACTCAATACAATCAAGGTGAGCAGCGCGCGCCGCAAAAAGGATTATGGTGTCGGTTCGTTTTTTTGTAAAAGATACGCGTTACTTGATTTATCTCTCGCCTGTCTTTCAAAACATCCCTTGTGACTCGCCGCCTCTGTCATAAACTGCTCTGTCCTTCACCTGCACTTCCTCACGCGGGACTAAGCAGCGTGCGCATAACATTATTATGCAATGGCACATGTAAACTGGTTCCTCACCACTAACATTAAACCAAGAGTATTAGGCTAGTAAATGTCTAATATTCTCCTTTACTTATACACTGAAGAGCCAAAAAAACTGGTATAGGCGTGCGTATGCAAATACCAGAGGTATGGAACCAATCAGAGTAATGCGATGCGGTCGGCAGCTAGACCTGTTACCGCTGNATGCGATGCGGTCGGCAGCTAGACCTGTTACCGCTGCTACAATGGCAGGTTATCAATATCTAAGTGAGTTTGAACGTGGTGTTATAGTCGGTGCACGAGAGATGGGACATAGAATCTCCGAGGTGGCGATAACGTTTGGATTTTCGCGTACGACCATTTCATGAGTGTACCGTGAATATCGGAACTCCGGTAAAACATCATATCTTTGACATCGCTGCGGCCGGAAAAAATATCGTGAAAGAACAGGACAAACGACGACTGGCGAGATTCATTAAACGTGACAGACGTGCAACCCTTTCTCAAATTGGCGCAGATTGGATATTGTGGACTGCCCTGCAGGATTCATGGTGTAAATTGTCTCCTGCCTGCCTTCAGACATTAGTCGAGTCCATGNGATATTGTGGACTGCCCTGCAGGATTCATGGTGTAAATTGTCTCCTGCCTGCCTTCAGACATTAGTCGAGTCCATGGCTCGTCGTCTTGCGGCACTTCTGCAAGTTTGGGGGCCCTACACAATATTAGGCAGGTGTACCAGTTTTTTTGGCTNCCTCGTCGTCTTGCGGCACTTCTGCAAGTTTGGGGGCCCTACACAATATTAGGCAGGTGTACCAGTTTTTTTGGCTCTTCAGTGTATAATATGCATGCCAGTGCATGACGGTTTTGTAGAATGTGATCAACTTCATTGGTGTTTATGGTGCAAGCGCTGTGTGTCTGAATAATTTTTTTAATATGTTCTTTCCCTGAAGGGCAATCTAGGTGTGTAGGAAAATCTGGCAAGGAATCAGTGAGATGTGACAGTTTGTATGCGTGGACTACTAATCCAGAATCAGCGATATTTCTTGGTACAATACTGCCCTTGATGATGCCACCATAGGCAGAGTGTATTGCAGAACTTAATCACAAATCGACAGTTTTCTTTTGGAATATAATCTCCTCTGGTTTCATTTGAGGTACATGCGTTTGTAATAATGCTGTGATAACGGTTTGAAATCTATAATGACAAATGTTTACATTTCCTTCAGTAGAAAGTTTTGCGAAGAGATTTATGTAACGAATGCTTGTGTCTTTGTACAGCTCGTCATAAAGTTCGTACAGCAATAGCGAAGTCACAAAGCCGCTATGTCCTCGTGCGGTATAGAACTACTCAAGTGTCCCGAGTCTGTACAAGCAGACTATGCTACATTCAGAGGATCATTCCTGCTCTGTCTGCCACACTTGTCCGAGTACACGCAAACTTCCGTAATCAGTGACTTTTTTACCAGTTTCCTTGTGGGATATGTGTACGCGTACCAAGTTATCTTTTCCAGTTGTCAAAACAGAATATATTTAATGTCAACTGCGACAAGTAAAAAATGCCCTGGACCTGTACCTTGGTCAGAGGAACATACTGCATACAATTGAAAACATTACACTGTACATGTTTTTCCCCCTACTGCATTTATTTTTTCTGTTATAAGATATGTAAAAAATTTTTGTGCTCTTCGTCTGTGTATCGTCATCTTGACGGCAGAATTGCTTTCAGCTACGTCGCTCAAGTGAGGACTTTTTAGTTTCACGTCCAGTTCCTCACAAGTGCAGCAGCAGTCTACCTACGGTCGCCAACAGTTGAAATTAAAACTTTGAAGAAACCTCCAGTTATCATGTAACTACACGGCTGCCTACACTCGGCTGCTTATCCAAATATATATGTTTTTTTATGTTTAGTCTAGCTTCCAGGTATATCGTCATTTTTATTGACAGTATAGCTTACAACGTTTCATCTTATAAATAATGGGGTAGAAGCATTAGTGATTACTTTTTTTTCGCACGTAGACATTTATAGCTATTATTACAAATTATATAACAAGAAGACTTCAATGCGACTGAGCTTTATCTTATACAGAGACAGAGAGTCATTAATACATACATGCTGTTTGTCATTACCCATCGTGACATGGTACTCGAGGTATTTCTTGTTCTGGAATCTTCACTATGCTTCATTGCGCTGTGCTGTTTAACATTAAGTGAACTAATCGACTGCAGTAANTTCTTGTTCTGGAATCTTCACTATGCTTCATTGCGCTGTGCTGTTTAACATTAAGTGAACTAATCGACTGCAGTAACACAACTTGCTCAGTGTAATGCCCACTCTGCGAAGGCAGACAATTCTCTCATCAAATTCCTCTGCCTAGGCGCGACGACACATTTACGTATATTTTGCATATGTTCACATTAGTTTTGTGCTTATACAATAAGACTGNGTGCCTAGGCGCGACGACACATTTACGTATATTTTGCATATGTTCACATTAGTTTTGTGCTGATACAATAAGACTGTTCAGTTTCTCGCCTTGTCCATTGATTTAACTGACGCTATCTGTTGCAGGCAGTTTGAACTAACTTTTCGTATTCGAACACGCGTGGTTAAGTAGGAGAATGCCCTATTTGTTGTATCGCACATTAAATGGGACATATCCTTAAAATTCTCCGATGAACTATGGGAATTTTTAACTTTGTATTATCGAAAGTCTGTAGTAGCAGATAATAAAATGGTAAATATGGGCTAAGTTATGTAGAAACTCTGATATTCGCCCAGTTATCCGTGTACACACGAAGGAAAGACAATTATTATGGGTGTGTGGGTACACGCGCAATATTACATCGCACGCAACGAAAAGAATACGCCCTGACGTCAAACAAATAGGATTAATATTCTGAAATAAATTCCAAGTGGTTAAAATTTGTATTATCTGTACGAAATGTGTAAAATAGAATAATTCGTAACGTGTAATAAGTAATACTACAGAAATGAGTGAAATGGTTAATAAATAACATGGAATTTAAATAATAATGTGAAGTGTAGGAACTGTGTAAGAAGAAATTTGGTTTGAAGTTTTTCTAACCGCGACGTATGCGTGGATATTTAAGCACCGATAGATAATGCCAGCAGTAAAGAGGAGGAAGAATTACTTATCGGATAAATACTAAAATACACCAAACTTTTGGTGACGATGTTTATATTGTGTGAATAATTTAGTAGTATATGATTACAAGCTCCCTGATTTAAGTTTTAATATTAGGTATAATTTTGTATATTTTAACGTCTCAGCCCTAGATGTTGACAATTGCTGCTTTTACAGCATGACAANAATATTAGGTATAATTTTGTATATTTTAACGTCTCAGCCCTAGATGTTGACAATTGCTGCTTTTACAGCATGACAACCATACTTCATTAATATTACGAATCATATTTTCAATATATTAACATAATTAATACCATTTTATAATGTAGATANCAACCATACTTCATTAATATTACGAATCATATTTTCAATATATTAACATAATTAATACCATTTTATAATGTAGATATTTGTGTGAAATTGTTGCGGTTGAAAAAAAGGATTATATCTACAATCTCCGCTGGCGTTTCTGCAAAATCTCACTAACTATCTTAAGTGATTCTCTTCTCCTTAATGATCGATAGTAGTATGTAATTCGTAATTATATGTAAATTACTGTTTTACGTTTTATTGTTTGACTTTAAACGGGACTTGCTAACTGAGAAATAGAGCTGATTATTGGACTGATATAACGAAACTATGATATCAGTAGTAATAGTTATTCGATATGGAGTTCATGTCCATGTTTTATATGTAGGCAAAGTTTCATGTACAGACTTAAGAAGAATGAGTGAAAACACAAAAAATAATAAGCGGTATTTACCACGGAAACATCAACTGTTTCCGTGGTAAATACCGCTGAACATACTGTCAATGACTAAATTTCACTTCTTTCTTAGTGGTTTCTACTAGTTTATGATGAATTACTCTGGCCCACACATGAACTCCTTTTGAAATTCAATGATTTACAAGTCAGCAATAACTTGGCTTTGTATTTTTTTTGGGTAGAATTTCTCATTTTGAAGTCTCTGATACAAGCTTTAGAGAGGGAGGCCACAAACTCTCGTCTGCGGGCGCTGTCGTCATTACGCAGCGTCGTATAGTGTTTTATTTATGTGCACCTCGAAACCATTCAAACCGTTATCTNATTTATGTGCACCTCGAAACCATTCAAACCGTTATCTCAAGGGAGGGGGAGTGATAAAATGGTTGCCTTAATAAGTGTCCGGATGCAAGTGCATATGCAGTCCGGATACACGGGCATACGCAGGGTGGGCAACCTTGTCTGGGAGGTGCCGCAGTCTGTCGGTCGAGAGTCCAACACATAGAGACCTGCGCAATTCACGTTCTTATTTGGTAACATGATAAACTTCACTGTGATATACATACTTGAGGGCAATTTGCGATTTTATTAGCTACTATCAAATACACTCATGAACATAAGAATTAGACACACCTGCCTTGTTGGTGNTGCAATTTGCGATTTTATTAGCTACTATCAAATACACTCATGAACATAAGAATTAGACACACCTGCCTTGTTGGTGAATACGCTGTGGTCACCCCGTTGAATAGGTCAGTGACCAGAAAAGCATGACTGGGATGTCATCAGACCTTCCACTGACCGTCTCAGTAACAGCTGGGCACAGAATGAGGAAGAAACAAAATCTCAGCACATTTGATCGTAAACAGATTGTTGAAGCCATACGTATGGGGTTCTCAATTTCCAACGTCATGCAGGCACTGGGATTTCTATGTCATACCGTATCAAGAGTGTACCGTGAGTTCATGGATTCGGGTAGAAACACCTCCGCCAGGACAACTGTCGTGCATACATCGTATCTATGACACAAGTCGCCGTCGACTAGCTTGGTTGGTAACAGTGGATAGACAGGCAACAGTGCAGCAGGTCACGCTACAATTAAATGCTGGACCACAACGACCTGTGAGCATCGTTACCATCTAGACCCATCTCCTCGCAGTTGGGTACAGAAGCTGCCGCCCCACTAAGGTATCCCTGCTCCGCACATGTCACAAGGCTCAACGATCAACCTCCCGAGTTTTTACTGGGTGTCTGGATGAACACTCCGCGGGCTTGAGGTTGCTTTCCTGGCCCTCGAGGTCGCCTGACCTAAATCCTATGGAACGCACGTAGGATGCTGTCGAGAGGGATGTGCGCGCCGTGGATCCTTCTCCGACCAATCTCAGTGTAATTTGGGAGTCTGTGTAGTGATCATGGATCAGTATGGCTCCTGACCGCTTCCGGTGCCTTGTGGAGTCCATGCCGCGCTGCGTCACCGCCGTCATCAGGGCTAAATGGGCGCTACGAGCTATTAGGCAGTTATCTCTAATTAAACTGCTCAGGGGGAGCACACATCGCCATTTAATTGTATAATCGTTTTGCTAGAGATTGGGCGCTCAATCGTAGAGTCTTTAGTATTGGTTTAAAGCGTCCTTGAGTCATAAAACACAATTTTTTCGGCCGATGATAAAAGTGAAAATATCATTTAACGGTGCTGGACCCCAAAAAATTAATTAATTAATAATTATACCAAACATTGTTCAACTTGTATTCATTGTATGTGAAGACATTTTTCCGAAATACAATTTTTTACACTTAATAATTTTTTTAATAATTTGATGTTAAATACAAAATTCTTCTGTTTTGTTCTAGCCATTATAACAAATACTAACTAAGTTGTGCGGATGAAACATTTTGCAACATAAACTAATGCCGTGGGCTACTGCTTGACATATGTAATCACCAAATAACCGTCCATACATTAAAAAAAACGTTAAAAAATGCAAAAATATCTTTATACTTAACATTATTTTTCATATATACGATTTATTATTTGGTGATTTACATGTGTGTCACGCGGTAACCCATAGGATTAATTTACTTTGTAAATTTTTCATGTGTACAACTGAGTTAGTATTTGTTATAATGGCTGCAACAAAACACAAGAGTTTTGTATTGGACATAAAATTATTAATAAAATATGAAGTATGCATTTTTTTATTCGAGGAAAATGTCGCCACATGCAATACGTACAAGGTGAACAATGTTTGGTACAAATATAAAATTTTACGTATTGTATGTCAGTCTGCAACTTTATTATGAGATGAATATTGTAGGTCTGTGAGACTAGTTATAGTGGCTGTCCCAGCGGTGTAGCGTGACGATACAGCTTACTTGGTGAGCAGGGCGACAGTCCCAGCGTGGTCACTCAGGTCTACGCATGCGCAGACACGTGTCTACAAGCAAAGCTTGTAAGAAAGCAGTTAGTTGCCTGCCACGCACCCTTACACACCTTGCTGCTTCCTCGACAGCCCATATCCTGAGAGAGTTACACCAAGGCAAAGTTTTTCTGTACATTTATGTACACATGATTACGCCTTTATTAAAAGCGATCAACACTCAAGGGTTGCACACATTTGTAGGATAATTACATGACACTCCCTATTTTCCCAATGAATTGGGATGATTTTACTTAATAAAAGTTTGCAGATTCCGGATCTCGATTCAAGACAACAGTATTGCCTGCCACGACATATTTCAAGCTGTATGTCGACCATCTTCGTATTGTGACACCCAAAACATTGTAAATCTGGTTGCTTTTTTATGCAGCCAATTAATGTTGATTTCGGCAATTTCTTAAATAAATAAAACTGTCAAAATTAAATTTGTAAGCCAAACATTATCATGGGGCCGCGGTGTTGTAGTGGTTAGACTACTCGCCTCCCACTTAGGCGAACCGGGCTCGATTCCCGGCGGGGTCACTCCCGGATTTTCGCACGGGGGAATCGTGCCGGACGCCACTGGTCGGCTGGTTTTCTCGGGTATCTCCCGTTTCCCCACCCTTGTATTCCGGCGCTGATCCATAGTCACCTCACTTCACCCTGATCGGCTCTCAAGACCCCGATGTAAAGAGCAACCCATATTCCCTTCACTCAGTCGAACGTCAACATGCTTTACAATAGTAGTATATAACATCTGAGAGGTGACATATGCAATGTTAGTGGTGCTACAAGACGGGTGGCGGACAGGCCTCGTCATGGCACGAGCAGTGGCAAGGCGAGTCCTCGTGCTGCGAGGAGCTGCTGTGGTTGCCGTGGCAGTGAAGACAGCGGGCTGTGCGCGAGCCAGGGAAGCCCCTGCAGAGCCGCGGCAGGCAAACTGCTCGACGAGTGCGCGGTAATCAGCCGAGCAGTTGGTGGGCTGCGGCGAGGGGCGAGCAACTTGCCATACACTCACGCGCGCCCTTATACTACTTTTACTCCCTGCTTTAGTCTATTAGCAGTTTATTCACACTTTCTGAATACAGCATTCGAAAAATCACCCTATGTATCACATTTTAAATTGTTTCTTAAATATGTCATGTATCACGAACCTTTTATACATGTGCTAACATAAAAATACCACGCTTACTTAATGTTATCCATAAATTGTAATAATTTATATTTATACTAATATAAATAAATACTGGGAGAGAATAGGTGTGTTGGTAATGCCAAGTAACAAATAATAGTTCGCATGCAAAATATTATTACAGTAAGTGCGCACGAATGTGGTGCGTTGTCCGTCTGGTGTAATCTTATACCCTCCGTTACGCTGTGTTTACATTGTGTAGGGGAAAGCGCTGAAGTAGAACTTCAGCAGGACTTCAGGAAAGTTATACGTAACCGTGATTGACTATGACAACACTCACGTGATAAGTTTTCACTTTTAAATCGATGACGTGTTTTTGTAATTTGCCTTTTGCTTTTCGTCAACTTCGAAGCTTACAAATTAACAAATTCAATATACCTAATCGCCACCATGTTAGTTCTGCCGACTTTAAATGCAAAATATGCATACAACATAAGTTGTTATAAACGAGTGCGTCTCACAATCGAAAATAAACATTTCTTAAAGGAGTATCTAGAAATAGTAATGAAATGTAAGTTTTTCTACTATATAATTATTGTTTCATAACAGCTTGACATGCTATTCTTATAGCGTTAAAAGTTAAACAATGCTGCAACATGTTTATATAAAGTTACGTCGTTTATTTTGAAATAATTATCTTGCATTGATCTGTTATCAGCCAAGTCATGGTGTACAATGGACAGCAGCATTGCATGCTAAACAGTCCACTGACTTGGTGTTCCATTTGAATCTTACAAATAAAAATCGTGAATTAAAAAAAAATNATTGCATGCTAAACAGTCCACTGACTTGGTGTTCCATTTGAATCTTACAAATAAAAATCGTGAATTAAAAAAAAATTAAATTAAAAGCAAACAAGTAATATGTTAGCCTCGCCTCCGCCTGGTATTGCGCTCCGGACATGATGTGTTGCAGATCTTTGTCGCCACACTGAGGATCACATTAGAAATATACCTGGACGGAAACCAGCCAAGAATAACTGTCGTCCAAACATTTTTTTACTCATATTCGTGATACAAAACACATCCACCTCGGCGTTCGCCTGTGTTGTCTTTGCTAGGTCGTCTAGGGTTTTTTTTAGTCTGCACGTATATATCGTCTTGTTTTAGTTGCTCTTTCGTTTGATTCTCGTCTTATTTTGTTTCGTTTAGTTTGGTAGANGCACGTATATATCGTCTTGTTTTAGTTGCTCTTTCGTTTGATTCTCGTCTTATTTTGTTTCGTTTAGTTTGGTAGAACTCCGGCTAAATTATTGCAAGATTTTTTTTATGTTTTTAATTTCTGCTGGCATGTTTAGTGTATGTTTTAATGACATCATCTTTATTTTCCTTGGCGACATACTATCTCTGCAATGGCGCATGTTCAAAGTAATTTTTCATCTAATCATTTACTCCCACTGCAAATATGTTGAATTAATGTAATCTGGTTCTCGCCCCCCTCCCTTTTCATTCAATATTTTTCTTCTAGGGTTTGAAACACTCTTTTAATAAATATTCTTTTCCATCCTCCGATCTAGTGGAAAATCTATTTTCTTCTTCATAAGTGGTATTTAACTTTGCAATTTTTCCCCCCGTAGAGGGGTTTTTACGGCGTGTGTACCAGTTTCCGTCTCAGTTATTATTTGAGGTTAGTTAGTATCAGAGGCGATCACGGCCCCAATCGTGGCCATGTTTGCTCAACGCCAGTGAAGTCGCGTGGCATGTGTCCTGCATGTCCAGGTGTGTGGGCTGTGCCCTAAGACGCGCATATGTAGGTACCATCCCTACCTGGGACCTCGCCTTCGACTCTCCTCTTAGTCTTCAGGTAGACTAGAAACAATCGTCACCAACGTCTGAGCACCGAGTGAAGGCTTAGCAGGTAGCCAAACATTTACTGCTCGAAGATGGGAGACGTTTCAGATCAGTAATTGTAACCGTCTATTATTTTGGGAAAATAACAATGGACCACCGGAGAGACAGACAGAAGAGATTGCACAGAAAAATTATATGATAGCTTGTTAACTGTTGAATTGAGCAGTTACGAAACTGACTTTGGATGAAAGTAATCTACCCGGAATTGTATGTAGTTGTAGCTTACCACTGACTCACATATATGTATAGCAATGCTGGCAGTGAAGTATAGAGTTTGCTTCTGTGTATGAGCGTCGGGTTAAAAGTGCACTGTTTAAATTACTTACAACTGCGATCTATTATTTTTGTAGAAAGTAAATGGACGGTTGGTTGACAGGTTGCATTTGAATGCCACGTTGACAAAGATAGATAAATATAAAAGGTTGATGCTGGCGCAATATAGCAGTATGTGATACTTTTCATAAAATAATAAACACTTGAAACATTTAAACACTCGAATCGTCCATTTTATACCAAAAACATGAAAAAAGGACCAAATCTAAGGGATTATTACTATCTTCCATAATAGCCAGAGCTACTGTAGAACGGTCGTTACAAGTATTTACGAGAACAAAAAAACTGTGATTTTTTTTAATTGCAATATATAAAATTTTTATCACGTAAAAAAATTAATAAATGGTCAAAAACACATCTAACCAAAAAACCCAATCAGCATGCATGANACTGCTCGAAGATGGGAGACGTTTCAGATCAGTAATTGTAACCGTCTATTATTTTGGGAAAATAACAATGGACCACGGGAGAGACAGACAGAAGAGATTGCACAGAAAAATTATATGATAGCTTGTTAACTGTTGAATTGAGCAGTTACGAAACTGACTTTGGATGAAAGTAATCTACCCGGAATTGTATGTAGTTGTAGCTTACCACTGACTCACATATATGTATAGCAATGCTGGCAGTGAAGTATAGAGTTTGCTTCTGTGTATGAGCGTCGGGTTAAAAGTGCACTGTTTAAATTACTGACAACTGCGATCTATTATTTTTGTAGAAAGTAAATGG
Source organism: Clitarchus hookeri (assembly GCA_002778355.1). Lineage (NCBI taxonomy): Eukaryota > Metazoa > Arthropoda > Insecta > Phasmatodea > Phasmatidae > Clitarchus > Clitarchus hookeri. Next base: position 481,592 of record NQII01002694.1, on the reverse strand, counting down.
ACGGTTGGTTGATAGGTTGCATTTGAATGCCACGTTGACAAAGATAGATAAATATAAAAGGTTGATGCTGGCGCAGTATAGCAGTATGTGATACTTTTCATAAACTAATAAACACTTGAAACATTTAAACACTCGAATCGTCCATTTTATACCAAAAACATGAAAAAAGGACCAAATCTAAGGGATTATTACTATCTTCCATAATAGCCAGAGCTACTGTAGAACGGTCGTTACAAGTATTTACGAAAACAAAAAAACTGTGGTTTTTTTAAATTGCAATATATTAAATTTTTATCACGTAAAAAAATTAATAAATGGTCAAAAACACATCTAACCAAAAAACCCAATCAGCATGCATGATAAAAATGGCAGCACACATGATAAAGAGAGTAGCACACCAGAAAATAACGTAATTTGACACTAATATAGAAAACACAACTGAATATACTATATAAATGTTAATGAGGAGTGACACAATATAGATTTAAAAAAATATTTTATCAATATATACACAAATTAAGAACAGTTCACTATTAAATAGCATAAACCAAGCGTATACGTAACATAATGTCCTATAACTTTATATGGCGTTACTCTGCATGATATAACTATATATAATGAACCTCAGCATTTTATAGTAGCTAAAAGTGGCATAATTAAAAAACAAGCAACAGTATTTCAAAGTACATGGTCACGCAACATGATAACCCTTAATATGATTTTTTACTAGTTCTAAATATAACATTTATTTTCACTAAGTTGTTTAATATTTATTTGCTATAAATAGAGAATACAACGCTGCTACCAAACCCGAGTACAATGGAAATGGTAGTATTAAAAAAATTAGCAAGATCATAAACACTGAAAGGACTACATTTGTTAAATAACGATGGCTTAATTAAGGCTGTAACTAGATGTTACTCTAATGACAACCAACTTAGTTTGATTTACCACAATATAGGGATTTATCGGCCCAGTACATAAAGCCACCACGTTTGATAGTTCCATGCAATATAAAGGTTGCCTTGTAGGATCGAACTATTACATCAGTTAAATGTTCATTGTCGTAGCACATGTTCACAACCCACTCACAAAATACTACGCGCTTTGGTGAGTTGTCTTCATTCATAACATGAAGTAGATTGTGAATGTAGGGTCTCCACTTTACTAACTTTAAAATGTGATCGACACTTGATTGTTTGTCACCTGACTGTATGAACTTTGACTTCCAGAGGAATGTGTGAAAATGTGCAAAACAGGCGCCACTCTTCCTTTGTTCGTCGTCGTTCTCTGGCCTGCCGCATCATCCTCTCAAGTTTCTAATGTGATTTTGTTATTGTTACACACGATGGTGGAGCAGTATCGAATTCTGCCCTCCATTGTCTCTACACCTCAATCATGTTCTCGCATTTCCAATAACATGTTAAGATTCACTAAAGTTGCTCGACAGAAGACCTTGCCACTTGCACCATTTCCTCTACAGTGGTAATGCCGCCGCTCGTGGCTGCAGACAGAATTGACAGCAGCGGAATGGCGACACGCGCTCGCACACACTACATGTGGTTTTTATAGCACCAAATACACGCAGTCCCAACATATTGTCTTCGATAGTTTTTCTGTCATTCATATACAAAGAGTGGGAACATTAATTTGGGAGACTCTGTATTAAGTCAACATTATATACAACAAATATCCACAAATAATAATAATATAAGAAGGTAGATTTATCTTTCGATAAAAAACAAAATAAATATGATTATTTGATCAAAATTGATGATATACCAAAGATGTAGTCTAAGATCGATTATGGAAAGGCTGTTCACGGTAAAGTAAGCACTTCCGAAAGCCCTGCCAACTTTCTACTTTCAGTCCGTTGGACGTGTATCTTTCCGCGCACCTACCAAAATAAACACTAACATGTGACTTTTAGGTGGCGTTTGCATCAGATGGATCGTAAATCTACTGCATACTCATTATATCAAAAACGAAAAAGTATTAAATATTATAATTAGCATTATAAATATGTACACGTTGATTTCAGAACACTGGTTTTGCGAATATTAACTAATGTTCACGATTACTTTTCTGTTTAAACATTAATTAGTGCCTTTAACTTTGGTTAATACTTTCGAGATCCTAAGAAAATATGCTTGGTTTAGGCTTTCAACAGAATAGCAGAAAAGTTAAACATTATTTTCCCCGTTATAAAAACTTCAAGACATTTCGAACATTTGCTTTTAAATAATGCGAACGTCTGTAACACTCGCCCGTTACACAAAGACCCGTGTGTCATACTCATCAGTAAGGTACGCTTTTAGATAATACTGTGTATTTACTCCATACAGAAGACAGTGTGCCATAAACAAACGTCAAATGATGTAAAAATTATATTTAAAAACATTTACGTGTAGAATTACAATGCATAAATCCCTCAAAAATCTTTATTTTAATACAAAACGANATTATATTTAAAAACATTTACGTGTAGAATTACAATGCATAAATCCCTCAAAAATCTTTATTTTAATACAAAACGACCCACAAGCAAATGACAGGCATAGCTGTTAGATAACAAGTAACTAAATCAATCGTCATGATGCTGCGAAACTAAATATCTGAACAGAATTGATCCAAATTTTTACAGCCTATTTCCACAGAAATATTTTTCACTCGATACAAATTTCGGGAAAATGCACCCNAGCCTATTTCCACAGAAATATTTTTCACTCGATACAAATTTCGGGAAAATGCACCCAGCAAAACAGTTTTAAAGCACATAATACTGACATTTACTAAGGTATACTGCCGTACTTACGAAAAAAAAATCACTTTTTGCTTGTAAAATCTAAATACTTGCACTGATATGAACATAACTTCACCATACTACTGAAAACAGAAATACCTAGCTGATGACAATGTCTTTTATGAAACTGCATCCACACAGTTAATGCAGAACCTAGTTTTGCTCCAAACTACGCACCTTGAAGTTTAGTCATGGAAGCTAGTACTTACTCTTTCATATATCAATTTATAAAAATTAAACCGTTCTGACATACATTATAATACTTTTTTAACGTATTCCTAACTCTCAAAGAATGTTTCACGTACAGAATATTTGTGAAAGTACCGTAATAAATTTTTTTTTTTTTTTTTTTGGTTCTGAAATATGTTTTGAGTTATTGATTCGTAAACTGTGGATCACGTAAATACTATTTAAGCCTTGAAAATTGCAACACACTTTCAAAGTTTCAAGATTATTCGAGGTTTAACATTTATACCGACTTAAATTGGACGAAGTAGCACATTTTCCCGGTCGGCATATTATGTGAAATTTCAAGAATTTATGGGACAAGAAACTATGTGAAAACACGGCACAAAGCAATTACAAACAATGCCAATTCACTCAGAACATGTATAAAATGTTTTATTTATTACATTAAAGAATTCTTTATTTCAAGAGTTGCAAACTGACACTTAAAATAAAATAAAATAGTTTGTGAAGTGAACCACTGTTTTGTTGAAACAAGAACGCGGACTGAAAAAAAAAAACTATAAACCAAACAAAACAATGAACAAGCTAACATGAACGTTGCGTCAGCCAGGTGATGATGTGGAAAAGAAACATATATGTGCTACAATNAAACAATGAACAAGCTAACATGAACGTTGCGTCAGCCAGGTGATGATGTGGAAAAGAAACATATATGTGCTACAATCACGCCAAATTTTATTATCATTTCAGACTAGGAAGACCTTAAAACATGAAACTACATCTCGTAGTTCGTAGCCAACTTAACTGTTAGTAGTGTGGCCAAATATGTTTAGCTATGGGCAGTGATTTGTTTTATAAGTTTATATTAATAATGCTCACTTTATCGTGAACCACATTTGTTAGTGCATACTCTTCTGATAAGAGATAAAGGTTACCAAAAACAAGATAAACAACCACATTAAATTGCCTTACTTAAACAAGGTTAAAACATTCATTATTGTTGGATTAAGGACAGTAAAAGGGTATAAGGAATTCTGGAGCAAAGTAGTTTAAATGGGAGATGTGTGGTTGTGGCTGTGGCTGGCGGTCTTCGGCTCGACTCGGACGAGCTCGGCAATCTTCGGCTCGACTCAGGGGGCGCTCGGAAGCCGTCGACTCAGGTTTGTCGAACGTAACCGAAGGTGCTCGGCAGTTGCGCCCACTCATTCTTCAAGCATGTGTTTGTTTCTGGTAGCCATATTGTTTTTATAGGCATAGGGTATGTCAAATCGTAAATCTGTTCTTATTATCCGATTTAAAAAAATTATTTTTAATTATAAATTATTTATTAATTTTTTTATATTGTGCCGAAATCATACATAGGGTATTGCGGAAACATGCAAAAGTCTCTCATTCAATTACATTTCCAGCCCCCTTTCTTGAAGACTAATTAATACACGATGCCAGAATTTGNCCTTTCTTGAAGACTAATTAATACACGATGCCAGAATTTGCAAATTATTCTCGGTCTCGGCTGTTTTTTATAGGTATAAGAATGCTACTCAGAGTTTTTTAAATGTATATATATGACTTAACCAAACCCATCATACTAATAGCAGCCAATTGCAGGAGTATGTTATAATCATGGTANGGGGCGCTCGGAAGCCGTCGACTCAGGTTTGTCGAACGTAACCGAAGGTGCTCGGCAGTTGCGCCCACTCATTCTTGAAGCATGTGTTTGTTTCTGGTAGCCATATTGTTTTTATAGGCATAGGGTATGTCAAATCGTAAATCTGTTCTTATTATCCGATTTAAAAAAATTATTTTTAATTACAAATTATTTATTAATTTTTTTATATTGTGCCGAAATCATACATAGGGTATTGCGGAAACATGCAAAAGTCTCTCATTCAATTACATTTCCAGCCCCCTTTCTTGAAGACTAATTAATACACGATGCCAGAATTTGCAAATTATTCTCGGTCTCGGCTGTTTTTTATAGGTATAAGAATGCTACTCAGAGTTTTTTTAATGTATATATATGACTTAACCAAACCCATCATACTAATAGCAGCCAATTGCAGGAGTATGTTATAATCATGGTANTAATGTATATATATGACTTAACCAAACCCATCATACTAATAGCAGCCAATTGCAGGAGTATGTTATAATCATGGTATAGATCAGCATCTACCAACACTTGTAAAGACTTAATTGGCATTAATATAAATGCCAATACTACCCGGCTCTGAAGAATTGGAATGTACGAGGGTGATAAACAGTCTTAACTTTCGTGTTCTTCTTGACCATCTATCCTTCAATCGTCCAATCATTCGATCGATATTTTGATCAATCCATTATCCTTCCAATCATTCCATTAAATTTAACAATCTTCGCCTATCCGCAACCAGTCGTCACCATTCCTCAGCAATCTTACCATAAATCTTTTGCAATCTTTTCATCAATCTTCCAATATTGTCATCAATCTTTCGATCAATCTCGCAATATTTCCATCAATCCACCTCCGCAATCCACAACAATCCATGTCAATTTTTCGATCAATCTTAATTCTCCGATCAATCTCAATCCTCCGATCAATCCCAATACTCCGATCAGTCCCAATACTCTGATTAATCCCAATATTCCGATCAATCCCAATACTTCGATAAATACCAATCCTTCGATCGATCCTTCGATCAATCCTTCGGTTTGTCCCTCACACATTTGCATAAAAATTACATTCGTTCACCAACTATCTCCTAATTTGTACATGCTGACAAAATTAATGTTTTGTATGCAGTCAACTATCCATGCATTTTATACTAAAGTCTTTATTATCATTCCATATGCAGATCATTCCATTAATAGTTGAGTGCTCATAGAATCACTTTGAAGTTGTGAGGGAAAAAGAATGCAACACAAAAATAAAGGAAAACATACTTTTTTACAATAATTTTTATAATAATCTAATTATAATTTCAGAAGAAAGCAGTTCATCAGATATGATATATATCCCCAATCCTTCAGATTTGAAGATATCTCGTTTATGAGAATGAGATACCCGCGTTTTTCATTGCCAATCAATTATCTGAGTCTGTCAACAAGCTCATTCGGGTCTTCTGGAAATAGGTAGCCAGTATTCTCTTTTTATTCTGCCTTCTTCATTTCGTTTGTTGCAGCAAATGGGTTCGAGGGGTGTGTCAGTGCATTGGGAAAATCGTAATCGTCTTCAGCGGCATCACTGTCTTCATAGNAGCAAATGGGTTCGAGGGGTGTGTCAGTGCATTGGGAAAATCGTAATCGTCTTCAGCGGCATCACTGTCTTCATAGCCATCATCAATGTTGTCTTCATAGTCATCATCAATGTTGTCTTCATAGTCATCATCAATGTTGTCTTCGTGGTCATCTTCACCGCCTGTTTTGTTGCTTCTCTGCAAAGTTCAAGTTGCTTTAACGTATTGTGTATAGTTTTTGTCTGCTGACCAATTATTTACTTAAAGTTTAATTGTAGCTACTGTGCTACCATGACTTACGCGTTGGGAGTAGTCTGTTGAAGTGTTCTAATTGCTGTCGTCAATTATTGTATCCGATGGAACTATGATTAGGGTACACGGACTGCCTCCACCAATTCATTATTTTAAAGTAATATATTATTGTATTTTTACATAAAGGAGGTTTTACTGTGCCCGAAGCGCTGACCTCTTTTAGTCAAATTGCTCCACACTATTTTTATTTTAGAAACGTTTTAATATTACTCTGCTCGTTTTTCTATTAAATACTTATTGTATATTTTGGAGTAACATAATACTGATGAATAAGCAATTATGCTGTAATTTGATCACTTCGTTTGAGTGTTTGAAGTATTTCTCGTCAACATAGTTACTTTTTGATATTTTCGAAATGTTTTACTCTACTTGGCCTATTAGCCAGTTAAATAGTTATTATACTTTGAGCTACTCAATACTTTGAAAGAGCAATTTTATCTATTTGTATCAGTAATTTAATCTTTTTTTTTGTATGGTTAGCCATTGGTGTTTCAAATTTTACATGTCATATTTTTTGCAAATGTTCAATGCTAATGTTCAATCCTAAGGTGCTGCTAAATTGTAAAATATTCTGAAATTACAGAGCTTGAAAGTGGCATCGTCTTCATATTATTTGGGCTACAGGGCATTGTATTCTGTATTAAATTTGCTTTTTTTGTAGCAGGAGTTGTATGCTCATCAGTATTTAGAGCCGGCGACTCTGTATTTTGAAATTAGTCGATTTCACGCCAACGTCTTGCAAGTGTACATTCCACACATACTGTCTCTACGAAACCTCGTAGGTCTCTCATTCCGTTATTAGCACTAACTGTCTCGTCATTATCGCCTGTTGAATCAGTACCCACCGATGCAGCAGGGGGTATTGGCGGTATCACTTTCTGGCTCTCAAAAGACGAATCGTTGCAGTTCTTGATGTGGTTCTTCAGTATATCACCTTGCATAAACTGTGTGTGGCCATTTTCGTAATGCTTCATGGCATGAAAAGGACTCTTCGTACAGGCCGTTCTCTCATGCTGACGAGCACTTTGGCTGCATGTAAAAACTCGATCGCAGAATCGGCACAGCCGGCAATCGGGCAGCGATGGCGCAGGTCTCTGTTCCATGTTGGATGAGTCAAAGGCAGGCCTTCGTATTCACAATTAACCTTCTCTATATAGCGAAATAATATTTCCAAATCGATGTTAACTTGTAGACGTCTGAACATCAACTGAAGTATCCTCCGCCGCTTGTCATCACCGGGCCAAGCCCCTCAGCGCGGGGAAGTACAGGCATGTGAGGTCCTTGTCCTCCCAGGTGGTATTCAATATTTAGGTCTGGGTTAGAGGCAGCTAACCCGCCTCGCCCAGGCCTTCAGTCATATGGCAGTTTACCCGACATGCGCGGCGATTCGCATGCCGGGTAGTTGGTTGTCCCACCCAGTATAGCCCCTGGGCCGCGGTTGTTCAAAAACTGACGTATCCGTATGCGTCAGCGCTCTATATATACGTTCTCCCATCACTTTGAAAAGCCGTCAGATTGTTTGTAAGTCCACGAGAAACTTAACATAATTATTTTACGAATTCAGACTTTGAACTCAGGACCCTTATCCATGTATCACCTTTGTAAATTGCTTAAAACCTTCGTATCAGCTGCGAATAGATATTAACCAGCGAAAAACTAATGCACGTACGTCACTAATACGCTTCCAAAACTCGGGTCGTTAATCGAATTGCAAACATCTTATTTTACCATGATCCCTATATCCGATAGCTGAAACCATCGTTTCGCCTTTATTATAAATTCCTAAAAGCCTTTAAAATTTTTTTGTAAGTCTGAAAGTGAATTATTAATTCCTTTTATAGTTTCGGGTCTCAATCTCAGGTCCCTTCACCGTACCTCACCTTTGCAGATGGCTTAAATCCTTGCATCAGGTGCGCATGAATAATAAACAGAAATAAATTAATGTACGAACATCGCTAAAAAGGCTTCAAAAGCTCGGTTCATCAATCGATTTGTAATCCTATTATCTCACTCTGNGTGTTTGAAGTATTTCTCGTCAACATAGTTACTTTTTGATATTTTCGAAATGTTTTACTCTACTTGGCCTATTAGCAAGTTAAATATTTATTATACTTTGAGCTACTCAATACTTTGAAAGAGCAATTTTATCTATTTGTATCAGTAATTTAATCTTTTTTTTTGTATGGTTAGCCATTGGTGTTTCAAATTTTACATGCCATATTTTTTGCAAGTGTTCAATGCTAATGTTCAATCCTAAGGTGCTGCTAAATTGTAAAATATTCTGAAATTACAGAGCTTGAAAGTGGCATCGTCTTTATATTATTTGGGCTACAGGACATTGTATTCTGTATTAAATTTGCTTTTTTTGTAGCAGGAGTTGTATGCTCATCAGTATTTAGAGCCGGCGACTCTGTATTTTGAAATTAGTCGATTTCACGCCAACGTCTTGCAAGTGTACATTCCACACATACTGTCTCTACGAAACCTCGTAGGTCTCTCATTCCGTTATTAGCACTAACTGTCTCGTCATTATCGCCTGTTGAATCAGTACCCACCGATGCAGCAGGGGGTATTGGCGGTATCACTTTCTGGCTCTCAAAAGACGAATCGTTGCAGTTCTTGATGTGGTTCTTCAGTATATCACCTTGCATAAACTGTGTGTGGCCATTTTCGTAATGCTTCATGGCATGAAAAGGACTCTTCGTACAGGCCGTTCTCTCATGCTGACGAGCACTTTGGCTGAATGTAAAAACTCGATCGCAGAATCGGCACAGCCGGCAATCGGGCAGCGATGGCGCAGGTCTCTGTTCCATGTTGGATGAGGTCAAAGGCAGGCCTTCGTATTCACAATTAACCTTCTCTATATAGCGAAATAATATTTCCAAATCGATGTTAACTTGTAGACGTCTGAACATCAACTGAGGTATCCTCCGCCACTTGTCATCACCGGGCCAAGCCCCTCAGCGCGGGGAAGTACAGGCATGTGAGGTCCTTGTCCTCCCAGGTGGTATTCAATATTTAGGTCTGGGTTAGAGGCAGCTAACCCGCCTCGCCCAGGCCTTCAGTCATATGGCAGTTTACCCGACATGCGCGGCGATTCGCATGCCGGGTAGTTGGTTGTCCCACCCAGTATAGCCCCTGGGCCGCGGTTGTTCAAAAACTGACGTATCCGTATGCGTCAGCGCTCTATATATACGTTCTCCCATCACTTTGAAAAGCCGTCAGATTGTTTGTAAGTCCACGAGAAACTTAACATAATTATTTTACGAATTCAGACTTTGAACTCAGGACCCTTATCCATGTATCGCCTTTGTAAATTGCTTAAAACCTTCGTATCAGCTGCGAATAGATATTAACCAGCGAAAAACTAATGCACGTACGTCACTAATACGCTTCCAAAACTCGGGTCGTTAATCGAATTGCAAACATCTTATTTTACCATGATCCCTATATCCGATAGCTGAAACCATCGTTTCGCCTTTATTATAAATTCCTAAAAGCCTTTAAAATTTTTTTGTAAGTCTGAAAGTGAATTATTAATTCCTTTTATAGTTTCGGGTCTCAATCTCAGGTCCCTTCACCGTACCTCACCTTTGCAGATGGCTTAAATCCTTGCATCAGGTGCGCATGAATAATAAACAGAAATAAATTAATGTACGAACATCGCTAAAAAGGCTTCAAAAGCTCGGTTCATCAATCGATTTGTAATCCTATTATCTCACTCTGATTCCTTTATCCGATGGCTGAAACTTCGGTTTTGACTTTAATAGAAATTCATATTATATTCATTGAACACTGGGAAAAATTACCACATTCTTTAAGTCCGATATAAAATTAATATTTGTTATAATTTAGGCACTTGAACTCAGGTCCATACAAAATATCTCAACTTTTGAGACAGCATAAATCTTTATATAAGGTATGTATAAACATGCAAACAGACATAAAATCACGTACAAAGTTCGTTAAAAATGATATAAATCTCGTGTCGGTATTCGAACTGCAGACNTGCAAACAGACATAAAATCACGTACAAAGTTCGTTAAAAATGATATAAATCTCGTGTCGGTATTCGAACTGCAGACTCTTTATCTCAATATACCATCTTTATTCTTCATCCAAAATTTGTTTAACAACCTACAATTACAAGTTTCATATACCATGTACTTATACGGGATTTATTCCAGCATTTTGTTTACTAAAGAGTCACTTAAGTGGGTCCTGCAAGTAGATTTAAGCCATCTCCAAAAGTGAGGTACGGTGTAGTGACCTGAGTTTGAGACCCGAAATTATAAAAAGAATTGATAATTAACTTTCAGACTTAGAAAAAAATTTCAGAGACTGTTTTATGAACTTATTATAAAGGCGAAACGATTGTTTTAGCTATCGGATATGGGGATCAGTGTAAGATAAAGGGTTCGCAGTTCGATTAACGACCCGAGTTTTTGAATCCTTTTTAGCGATGGTCGTACATTAATGTCTCATTGTTTAGTATTCATGCGCAACTGATACAAAGTTTTAAGCAATTTACGAAGATGACACATGGCTTAGGGGCCTGAGTTCGAAGCCCGAAACGATAAAAAATATGAATTTTCTCTCAGTTAAAAAAAAAACTGGCGGCTTTCCGAATGATAAGAGAAAGTTTTTAAAATATGTTTATGAATAAAAAAACACAAATACCCAATAAAACAGTAAAATAAGATGCGAATCGATAGTTTAGCGTGATAATCGTAACAGACCTGATGTCAGAATTAAATATATATAAACTGAGGCCAAAGGCCGAACTTTGGAAGAGTGCTCGTAATTTTTTAATTATTATATAAATAAAAATTCCCAGAATGCGTATGAATTGTACTTTGCAAAGTAGACGAGATTGTACGGTCTATCTGCGCTCCCTGTCTGATAATGATGGTATCATAAATAAATTCGAATGAAGTTCGCAATTTGAATAACGACCAGAGTTGCTGCATTTTTTGTAGATATATGCTCGTGGCTTTCAAAATGTGAACCTGCTCAAACGTATATGTTTTATATAATAAAGTTAAATCACATAAGTGTTGATAACTGCGCATTTTCTGAACACAACTACTCGTACGAACAGGACAAGCGGATTTTCTTAGTGTGTAGACATGGTATGGGGGTTTTCTCGGTGTGCTCCCATGCCTTTGAATTTACAAAATATTTTGGCTTTCTCTTTTACTCGTTTTCGTTTATCTTACGTGTTTTCTCCCTGAACTCGGCACTGTACCACATCCTGCTGACTGTCAGCCCGCTTTCTGAGTGATAAGCTGTCTGATATTTTGTCCAGCCAATTCCTAGATTCATGATCTTATCTGTCGGAAAAAGTGATGGGAGGTGACTGATTTTTCTCAGCGCTATTTCGAGAGCACTGCCAACTTCCTGTTATTTTGTTATCAGATTACTCCATATCCGAGTCAGTTTACTTAACCGAGTGTTGCCGGAGCTAGGTGTTTGCAAAAAACAAGGTAAAAATATGTTTTCTTCGCATTTCAGTTACTTCGCAGGGGAGCTGTTTTGATAGGTGGTGATACTGGCCGAATTTTCGTAAATACGAAGATACTGTGGTGAGCATTCTACTCACTCGAACNGTTTTGATAGGTGGTGATACTGGCCGAATTTTCGTAAATACGAAGATACTGTGGTGAGCATTCTACTCACTCGAACCCATTTTCAGAGAAGCTCGGTGATTGGGATGTACTGTAGTTTCTTGGACGGCCAGTCCTGCATCTGCCTGGTGTGTGTAGGGATTAATAATTATTGGAACAAAGTCTGACACGCTTTCCTTCGTTAGAAATCCCATGTCAAGTTTCTGTGGGATTATGGGTATCGTGGTTTACACAGATGACTTTCTTTGCAATTGCATATTCGTGGGGGGAGAGGGCTTAATTTAAGGTCTCTGATTTTTAATTGGTAGCGAGTTTGAAATCCTAATTTCATTAGCAAGGGCGTGTTTCAGCAGAGGGCGTAAGGAACCTACAGCGTTATTACATGATGAATGGATGTGACAGGACGCAACTCCAACATAAATCTTTAAGGAAAATCTGATTTGGGCCCATTTTACCACTGCATACTCAGGATCTTAATCACGTTAATGTCGTGGATGTGCTACCTTTATAAAGTTCAATTTCTTTCCGAAATATTTTTATGACATATTTTTATGCCTGTCTTTCGAGTGTGTAAGATCACGTTTCAGCTTGGAGAGTAGGTAATGTGTATCCTTAGAGAAATGTTTTTTTTTGTAGAATGTATGGATAGTTACACCTGCAAAAACTGGGTTGCTGAAATAAAAAAAAGTCCATAGAGGAATGCATTTTTACATAATATAAGGAATGTAGTGAAAAAAAAAAATTTTGTGGTGGTTAAACACAAAAACTCTCTAAGAAATGCCTTTTTTTTTAGAATATATGAAACAATATTATATCCGCAAAACTGAAGAGTTTAGATATAAAAATATTTACACAATAAAGGAAATTTGAAGCATTTAAGTGACACTATTATATTATTGTAGAGATTTGGACTGTGCCTAACAGTGAGCACCAGTGAGTGGCACGAGGCATGGATGGAGCTGTATCGGAATGACATGATGAAGGAAACGAAATTATCGCACTGAAGCCTAGCGACCAACAGCTACATGCACACTTTTTTCTTCAAATTATCACTGTTGGTAAATACTGTACTGCACTTGACATATTGTAGAATTTTTTTTTTNTGCACACTTTTTTCTTCAAATTATCACTGTTGGTAAATACTGTACTGCACTTGACATATTGTAGAATTTTTTTTTTAGGGTGGTCTTTGAACATAACATATTTTTCCCGTTGACGAACATTCCAGCTTTATACTAAAGTTCTNTTTTTTTTTTAGGGTGGTCTTTGAACATAACATATTTTTCCCGTTGACGAACATTCCAGCTTTATACTAAAGTTCTCGTTGCAATAGAAACACTGATATCGCTACTACGGACTGTGGAACTATCAGGTATTATTTTTTTTATAGCAGAGGTTCGATACGACATCGTGCTCGCAGCGCACTTGCGTCTATGTTGAGCATTTATTATTATGTGACTTAATTTGTTCATGTATAGGACAGTTTTATATGTTACATGAGTTTCCCCCAACCCTCGTGTTAGGCTGATGTTTATTGCGACCTTCAGCCCTCACAGACGAACCATACCACTGCAGTCCCCCTGTACTATCGGAACTGTCGAACTGCAGCCCTCATTGGCGGTTGGATCGAAACCTCGTGCGTCTGGCATTATTTGAGCTACTTGGACCGAGTACTGCATGCATTGGTCGGTGTTTTGCATGCTGCACGTCGGAATTCGGTCATGTGTGTCGAAATCAGTAATCCTAACGGCCGCCATCGGTAACGCAAACGATGTTGGGGCCCCCCCTGGCAGGTGACAGGGTAAATGGAGATGGCTGAAGACGACCGCGACCCTAGCAGACGATTGTTATGCTCTCTAGCGGTCGACTGGAGAAACGAATATGGCGAGCGCAATATTAGGCATCATTCAGCAGCTAATAAGACACAAAGCCCCTTTCTCAGCAGCCAATAAGACACAAAGCTCCTTTACAGAGTCTCGCACAGTCAATCAGATAATATATATGCCCACATTGAAAGGAATGACCACACTATTTCATGTGTGTATTTATGCACACGTTTGTGCTATTTCAGACCCTATCTTCCTAAATGCAACGATAACTTTGCAACACGCCTGTATGTATACTTTTATTTTCTTTNTGCTATTTCAGACCCTATCTTCCTAAATGCAACGATAACTTTGCAACACGCCTGTATGTATACTTTTATTTTCTTTGCATAGTGGATGGTAGTTACATGTTCCCGAACTTCAAATGTTTGGAAATACTGACCAGATAAGCTCGTAAGAGGGCCTAAGTCCTACATGCTCTTATCTCCTTAATAATAGTCGGAATTGAAGCCTATGATATGAATTTGGTGGTCGTATCTTCGGTGGCTAGGAAATGGCAGTCAACTATGCTTGAACCTGCGGTCCTTTTCGTCATTGGAAGTGATACCTATGNGCTTCGGTGGCTAGGAAATGGCAGTCAACTATGCTTGAACCTGCGGTCCTTTTCGTCATTGGAAGTGATACCTATGTTATGAATTCGGTGAATATAGCTTCTGGGGCTGGGAAATAGTACCCAACTAATCGTACATGAAGGCATAAGGTGTACTTCATCCTGCGGTCCTTTCCGACATCGGTAGTGATGCCTTTGTTATGAATTTGGTAACTATAGCCCCGGTGGGTGGGAAATTGTAGCTAAATAAGTATATATGAGGACTTAGGGCGTACTTGCACTACCTTCCTTTTCGTTGTCGGCAGCAATATCTATGTTATGAATTTGTCGTCTATAGCTTCGGCAGATGGGAAATGATGGTCGACTATGCTTAAAAATTTCCTTACAAGTGCACTTAAGGCATACTTGATCCTGCGGTCCTTTTCGTTGTCGGTGTTGATTNTATGCTTAAAAATTTCCTTACAAGTGCACTTAAGGCATACTTGATCCTGCGGTCCTTTTCGTTGTCGGTGTTGATTTTATTTTATGAATTTGGTGGCTGTATCTTAAACGGTTTGGAAATTTCAGTCAACTGTGCTTATAAGTAGGCTTAGGGAATATTTGACCCTGTCGCTCTTTTCGTAGTCGGGGGCAATGTCTATATTATGAATTTTGTAGCTGTATCTTAAACAGTTAGTATATTCGAGCCAATTATCTTTATAGGTGGGTTTANTTCTATATTATGAATTTTGTAGCTGTATCTTAAACAGTTAGTATATTCGAGCCAATTATCTTTATAGGTGGGTTTACGACATACTTGACATATGCATGGTGCGACTCTAGGCTAGTGTGCATGGGCAGGCCTCTCTATGTGCCACTCAGGTGGAATGAGCTTGAGACTCGTCCCCGCCAGGATGCCAGGTGAAAGGAGACCAGAAGGAATATAAGAAACCAAGGTTTAATGACAGAGCATGAGACTCGTCCCCACCAGGATGCTAGGTGAAAAGAGACCAGAAGGAATAAGAGAAAACCATACTGGAATGACAGAGCATGAGACTCTTCCCCTCCAGGACGACAGGTGAAATAAGATCAAAAGGAATATGAGTAAACCAAGGTAGAATGTCAGATCATGATGTGAGAAGTTGCATGTTGGGGCAATGAACTCGAACATACTTCAGGCAAAATTAATGGTGCTGGTATGGAGAAAACCCTCCACACAGAATGCAAGAGCATGAAGTGGGGACATTGGGTAGGAAGGAATGATAGTGCGCGAGAAAATAAAGGAGATCGGGAGGACTCTGAGTAAACCCCGCACACAGAATGCAAGACCATGAAGTGGGGACATCCAAGATGGCTGCTATTGGCCAAGAATGACAGAGCGGGAAGGAAAATTCAACATGGCCGACGTAGATATGGAATGACAGAGCAGGAGGTTGCTGCGTGACGTCATACAAAACGGTGGTCGGCTCGTCCCCTCGTCCCCACCAGGATGCCAGGTGCACCATAAGGAACTCTTTTTAAGTAGTGGAAAACACTACTTTCGCGAGGACACGAATAACCTCTCTGATACCTTTGGATACACTCACTCCCATGGTAGTTGTCATCCTGCATGTAAGTATATCTGCCGTGAAGTGACACGCAACCTTTTTAGGGCGGATTATATTCCACATCACGAGCAACTCAAACTGCCTGTAATGTTATTCGACTCTTCATGATGTGAGTCGTATGGGAAACATGTTAACTCCTGTCTTTTTATTGTAGATATTACCTCTGAGGTATGCTTTTATAGACCGGAGTTTATTAAAATGACAACGGCGGCAAAGTGTGATGGAGTTGCGTGTTGCAATACTGGGGTGCGGAATGAGTGTATGAAGGTCCCCGTTTTAATTGAGAAGCAGCCGTGTTACTCTCAATGCGAGAAAGTAGTTCCTTTAGTTTGAAAGCCACTCTGACGCGGGTGCGCAACAACTTGTGCAGTGGACACGTGGCTTTCCATGCGAAAACGTGAAAGTGACATTTTAAAGAGGGTAAGTGTTATAACTGGGTTACGGAAGCTTTCGTATTTTAAACATGTCATCTCAGCTAGCACATGCGATAACTAGTTGTAGTGCTTTTAACGTTAGGAGAGTGAGTGAAGAGATTTGGGCGACTTTTAACATCGAGGTCTTGAGAGCCGATGAGGGTGAAGCGATGGAAGCGTGGAACAGCGCCGGAATGCAAGGGCGTGGAAACGGAAGATTCCCGAGGAAACCCGCCGACAAGCAGCACCGTCCAGCACAATCCATTCCTACATATGAGAATCCGGGGGCGACACCGCCGGGAATCGAGCCCGGTTCGCCTTGGCGGGAGAAGAGCAGTCTAACCACTACATCATAGCGGCTTTCACTCAGTGTAGAAAAAATTCTATACACAGGGTTATTCAGGCAAGATATTTACCCCAAGTAGCCCCCAAAGTGCTAAAGGTAACGGAATTTTTATTTCGAAATCGTAAATGGCACTACGGGGCTCATAAGACACCGCTTATGTTTGTTCAGAGATGTAATTAATTACTGAGATAACTATATCAAATTTTGTTTTTTAAATGGCGATATACGTCTTTCTCACAATTGCGTAACATGTTATTAAGCGGTGAGTTCAGTGACGTGATTATTCTGAAAACCCGACAGTATCGCCACCTGTCTTCGTGCTACGGGTGATCCAACACCATACTAGGTGCATCCTGCAAGTATTGCAGGGGTACAACGTGTGCTTGGTGTGATGCAATATTTGCATCTTTTCTATATACATACTATCTCGTCCTGCGCCTGAACCCATNACAACGTGTGCTTGGTGTGATGCAATATTTGCATCTTTTCTATATACATACTATCTCGTCCTGCGCCTGAACCCATATGCATTCCCCTGCGAAGGCACCTCCAGGTTGACCTATTTATTGGCAAAGGAGTGAATTGGAACTTGCTTGAAGGTTACCACCCATTAGTTTATTTCGTATTTAGTAAAGACTCGCCTCCATGGGTAAGTTAGGAATACAGTAGTGGAAACACCACGTGTGTGGCGAACCCAGCCACAGCCACTAGCACAGTGCTCTCACTTGTCAGGAACTCGGCTAGTCGGCATCTGAACACGTACAACGGCTCCCAGATGTATACGTCGTTGAACCAATGTAACAACTTGAGCTAAATTAATATGACTTCACAATATAGAATAATATACCGACGTTAATTTGATGAAAATGTTTATGTAAAATTGTCATTTTATTTACGAAAATTTCCAATTTAGGTTACTTTTTTTATATTGGTTAGAATAAAAAATATTTAAAACTTTTGTCATCCAAAATGTATTCGCCCGTGCGCAGTAACACACGTAACATAGTATAGTCAGCTGTAGATGCACACTTGTGACGATGAGGGCAGTTAGTTGTGTGAACACAAAGCGTAGGGAAGAATGGGTTGAAAAAGCAAGGAAACAACAGAGGAGAAAATGTACGTCAGTATAAAGCAGGAAAATCTCATAAGAAAAGTGAGATTATCAACACGCCCTTCACAACAGTGGAAAATATTTTACGAAGGTTTAATAAAACAAAAAATTGCCAAAATGCCCAAATATATGACTGCCCACACATATTGACTGAGAAAGAGAAAAGGCCACTTGTGAGAAAAATTACAAAATATCCTAAACTATGTACAATAAAACTTCAAGTAGAGGTTGCGAATGAATTTTGAAAGTCAGCTTCAGAGTATACAGTAAGAAATCAATTTTATTTATTTGGTTATTTTGAGTGTACTTTAACGGCGACAAGGCCGTTAAGGGGACGCTATTTCTTCAGGCATTGGGAAGGAAACAGGCCAGGGCTTCTACGAAGCTGGCTTTCATGAAAGCCATGTATGAACAAACTGAATAGTCGGAAGAGACTAACGTATGTACAAATCTACAGTAAAGTAAATGTAAAATTTGTTAAGTCTGACTGGAGAGTGACAGTGTGGAGAACAAAAGACAGTGAGGTGGGAGCAAGGAACTTGACTGCTACTGTTAAACATGGATTACGTTCGATCCAAGTTTGGGGGTGCTTGAGTGCGGGTGGTATGAGGTATTATTGAAGGTGTTATGGACGTATTTGGATATCTTCAGATTTGCAGGACCATGTAAAAGTGTGGAAGATGTGGAATGACTGGGGACTACATTTTTACCCAGGCCAATGACTCGTAGCACACGTCTCATGATACCAGCATGTGGATACTGTACAACCCCACGTTACAGTATATGCTGACCACACCCAAGTCACGGGACATCAGCCCAACCCAGCACTTGTGGGATGTTCTGAAACAAAACATAAGGAAAAACCCATTTACATAAACAATGGTTCAAACACAGCTATATGTTTGGAGAGTAGCAAATATTCTAAGAAACGTGGCTGAAAATTTGAAGAAGTCGATGCCCAGAAGACTGGCAGAGTTTATTAAAAGAAAAGGTAGCCCTACAAAGTAGTGAACTGAAAAAAAAAAACGCTATTGAAATAGCAAGAGGAAGGTACAGACGAATACTTCTTGGAGACCACATTAATAATTGTTAGGTTTTTTTTTTGTTTTTTTTTTGTTTTATCAATTAACTCAGAAAAATGTGCAGTATTTTATTTCGTTCTTAAATAAATTATTATGATTTAAAATAGTCACAATCTGAATCAACATTTTATTTTCAATAAATAATCTTACTTGCTGTAAATATAGTATGATAAATAATTGTTGGAGTCACTATAATAGCTAGGCTGTGGATATGGCAACCTATCACAGTTGTCACCAGCCACTCAGACACGAGGTAGCTTAAGGCAAGGCGCTGCTACGTCACGTCTCTTCTTCGTGTCGACAGCGAGTGACAAAGTCGCTCCGTCAGTCTGTCGGCTTCCAGGAGAATATTAATAAGACGAACAGTTAAGGATTCTGGTATTGGCTACTATGTAAACGGATCGTATACAAAATAACATGAGCTTTAACAAATCTAGGCGACCAAAATTCACCAAGGATAATTTTGTCTAGGTGACATTACTTTTATTAAGTTTTTCTACTGTTAATCCAATGGAACACTGGCATACTTGATTTTAGCATTTGACTTCAAATACTTTTTACAGTTAGGTATTGAAGACTGTTGACACCTTATTTTCTCGAACTTGTTTCCAGCGGTACAGGGCAGAAACTGTGCAACGATCACGTAAAGTCACAAAATTGTCATTTTATAATTTACTATAAATTACAAGTAAAATTATTTTTCTAGCCACCTTAGAGTAGTAAATATATCAATGTTATTTTGGTTGTTCCTGTGTTTGCAATGTTTAACCATTAATAAATGTCCATGCTATTTGTTATTGCTGGTAAGGCGGCGGTGACCTGAGATAACAGTAACTGCACATGGCGTGTAGTGTGGCACCCCTGCTTCATCCACACGCTGATACATCAGTGGACAGGAGCCACACAGCATTGTGAAGGCCACATCACACCGTGCCACATGTCCTACAAGCCCGTGCAAGGCCTGCCACAGCGGCTGTTGTACCAGCTAGCACGGCACCCACACGACGGCTGTCGCCTTGCACGACTCCATTTCATACCACGTTTAGTCATAGCTCGTGTCCTGTTTTCCGTAGCAGGTCCCATTGTCGTACTACATTGCAGTTACAGAGCACATCCATTTCAGCTATAAAATGATAACTTCGTGGCTGAAATAATTAAATTATAAAAACACATAGAGTCATAGTATGATAATCTTGTTTGATAAAGGAGGGAGGGGGAATTGAAAAATTGGTTATCTAAAGCAACCAGATGGAAATACGCATTAATTTAGATTTAAAATAGACTTGTATTAACTTATTTTTCTAAAACATTTTAATAAGTGCATTTTATCACAGTATTGTTTAGGGTTCCTAACTATATGCTTAATTCTTCCAAATGAAACTTAAATCGTACTTTTGTGACAACGTCCGTAGTGTGCACTCTGCTTGCAAGTGTCAGGCTGCGTGCTGCTGCACGAGGTCGACGTCATGCAGCACCGCTAGTAGCTACTCCCTCTCTCTCTCTCTCTCTCTCTCTGCCCCGGGCATGACTCACCTCGCCGTTAACCCTTCTTTGGAGAACAGCAGTCTTCGATCGCCTGCGACGTTGCCGCATTTACATTCAACACCGCAACTTGAAGCGTGCGGCGCCCGCCTGCCTTTTACATGGCTGCTGTCTTTCTTAAATAAAACACCTGCTTCTGCTAGCCTCTGTCATGTATCATACTTACTGCCTCATCTTGTGTAACACAAGNTTTCTTAAATAAAACACCTGCTTCTGCTAGCCTCTGTCATGTATCATACTTACTGCCTCATCTTGTGTAACACAAGGAAACTTTCAAATACTTCTTGCTCTCGTCAAGCGTAATATGTTTGGTCTACAGTTGTGTTTTCATGTTCGTATATTAAAGTTAGAGATTTAAGAAAGTATACGTTTTTCATTTGATTTAAGTTTTTTATTTAACAAGTCAAAACATTGTTCTTTTGGCATTATTATTTGATACAAAATAAAAATCCATTTGCACTCTANTTTTTATTTAACAAGTCAAAACATTGTTCTTTTGGCATTATTATTTGATACAAAATAAAAATCCATTTGCACTCTAAAATGGCAATAAGCAATAAGCTAATTTCTACCTGATACTGCTTTTTCGACAATTATTGTACTAGTATTGCACTTGTAAAGTATTACGGCTGAAATATTTGAGATATTTATAGTCAGATAACTAAATCACGTTTTAAACCACCGCCAAACCGCGCCACTTACTCCTGCTCCCTTTGTGACGTCACGACTTGCTTCCCAACTCACTCGTAACCTCGTTTCAGTTATTTGTCAAGCGAGATTCAGACGAGTTGCCCCACTGTAATACATATGTAACGGAAGTAACAATGCTGTGTTGTAACGCACTGCAAAGAATGCCATGAAACACCCGCTAAATATCTGAAAGCGAACTGCTTGAAAACTTAAATGATGGCTTGCAGGCGTTAGGTAAGGCTATAAATACATTATTACAGGGAAATAAATAGTTTTTGCTTGTACACCGTTTTGACGCCTGCATAAATATTAAAATCTACTTTCAGTATGTACGTAGAAATTTGCTTGAGTAATTTTCTACTTAAAACACAAAAACGCTCGGTGGAAGTAGTATGATTACCCCATATAGCAACTGCCCACACGTAGCGAAGAAAATGTATCTGTATTCAACTTAATGAAATAATTTTGTGTACGAACTGCTGTACGTGTTTTGCAATTACGCTTCATGACTGCAAGGATTTAGACGGAACCGTAGNATAATTTTGTGTACGAACTGCTGTACGTGTTTTGCAATTACGCTTCATGACTGCAAGGATTTAGACGGAACCGTAGTGCAACTGCGAATATCTGCTCCACGTGGCAGGCAACCTACCCAGGCTTGTCTTCCACGAGGCAAGTGGCTCACGGTGGACGTTGTTGCTAGGAAAATATACTTAAAACCCATTAATAATGTAATTTAAAAAATAGCACGAAAGCGTACAATTTTCAAAGATGTACGCATAACTTCATAATTTAATGTACAAAGCATTATTATTAAATTCTAAATTGTCATTATTGAAAGGGAGAGGACACATTTCACACTTGTCTAACAGATACAGGCGCCTTGCAAGGAGCGATGTTTTTATATGACGAACAGAAGGAGTTGGCAATAAGTTTTTCTTTATTTTAGTCTTAAATAAATTTTCTTTGGTACGGAATATATTTTTATACTNATAATTTTGTGTACGAACTGCTGTACGTGTTTTGCAATTACGCTTCATGACTGCAAGGATTTAGACGGAACCGTAGCGCAACTGCGAATATCTGCTCCACGCGGCAGGCAACCTACCCAGGCTTGTCTTCCACGAGGCAAGTGGCTCACGGTGGACGTTGTTGCTAGGAAAATATACTTAAAACCCATTAATAATGTAATTTAAAAAATAGCACGAAAGCGTACAATTTTCAAAGATTTACGCATAACTTCATAATTTAATGTACAAAGCATTATTATTAAATTCTAAATTGTCATTATTGAAAGGGAGAGGACACATTTCACACTTGTCTAACAGATACAGGCGCCTTGCAAGGAGCGATGTTTTTATATGACGAACATAAGGAGTTGGCAATAAGTTTTTCTTTATTTTAGTCTTAAATAAATTTTCTTTGGTACGGAATATATTTTTATACTGTTCTGGGAACGCATTGGAAATATTTTATCATTGTCATGTGAGGTCCATTTTGAAAAAAAAAAAATAAAACACAAATGATATTGTTGGTACATTTATACTACTATTGTATAGAGTTTTTTAATTATTCATCTCCTTCGACAGTACGTATTTATATGAAACTTACAGATAAAATGAAATATTCGTAACCAATACGTTTGATAAAGCATGCTACATGTGGTTATACGCTAGAATATTAATAGTATTACCATGAATGCTGTATTTCTGCGCAATTAGGATTTCAATGTGGATTTGCATTACTTAACAAAGTTATGCCTAGGCTTGACACGTATCACGAGGACTTCATTTTGAAGAATAATGTATAATGCACGAGATCTTTTCTAGTTTTATCGACTTTTAATCGATTTGGAATCAAAATAATTAAGTATAATGACTGTACCAATCCGCAGTAAATAAACGTACTGTATATTCGTAAAATAGTCTGTCGTTTCTTCCTGGAAATGAAATTAACTGGCACTTTGTTGTGATTTGGGGCCGGTTACGAATAATGATGTCACACCTGTAGCTTAGCCGGTGAGGGNATTAAATTTAAAAAAAAATGTAAAAAAAATATTACAAGTTTGATTTTTTTATAACATAAGAATGTGTGATCCCCTAGAACGTGAAGGATGTTTATAGCAGTTTGTGGTTCCATATCTGTATATTATCCCATTGATTGTAAATAATTTTTGAACTTAACATAAGTAAACTAATATCTTAAATTTTTTCACATATTAATATTAGAGGACTCATATTTTTTCCAAAAATATAAATTTGAAATCCCCTCTGAAGTAAATTCCTGGTAACGCCCCTGCGTCACACCAATGGGTAAGCGTTTTGTGCTTGCGTGATTAAGATCGAGTTAAATAATATTTTTAATTAAATAAACCGCGCGATGTTATTTTCATGTTTCATCAAATACGTTTTTGTAAATTTTGACCATATTTATTAAACATGCATGTTGCCTTATCAGCGAAATATGTTGGTATGAGAAAAACATTGGAAATAAGGCGTTAAAACTTGTCACTTGTCAATTATAAACGGATGAAACTAATAAAAATTCAAATGTTAATGGTCTTGCCCAGAGGTAAATCAAAAAACCTTTGATATTCCTCATGATTCATTCGTGAATTACAAATTCGGGAAATAAGCAGAAAATAAGAGTATGTTCAACTTCCGTGGACGAGCAAACTTCTGCAGCGATGATATTAATAATATTAATTATTTTACGCGCGAATGCTATTCAGTATTCGTTGAAACTGCTCCAGAGCGAGAATAGTTTAAGGTTAGTTGACACGATACCATTGATAACTTGACTTACACACCAAACCAGTTAGAAAAACAAAATTGATAATTTTTTTAATGTACATGTGACAATTTAGATTTAAAATCGTGTTTAGTACTAATTTAGAAAAGTAATTTTAACACGAAGTTTGTTTTCAGCTAAAGTGTTCATGAAGTCACGGAAAAGACAAATTGAAATTTGTTTGAAATGTAGTCTACACTCGGCTCACCTGCGGGAACAATTTATCTGCTAAATATTTTTAACTTAAAAATTTATCTCAAAAGTTAAGATTTAAACACGGGTGAACTGCATATGAAATTTCCAACGAATATTCTTCTTGCCATTCTAATAACATAAACGATTATTTATAGTTGTATCGTAACATATTATTTTCTTCATTTTTTAGATTACTACGAAATGTTATGTAAATTTAAAATTACCGTATCTTTTTGCATTCATTTTTGAAAAGTCAGTTCCTTCATTGCCAAATTTTTTTTCAGACTATTATTTTATATCATAACGGAAAAGGATATAATATACTAAATATTGAAGTGTGACATACCGGAGTTACTGCTGCGTTTTAGATGGGCGTGGGGAATGGGATAGCACTTGGGAGAAGCTACATTCAGTGCAGTTGAGGAACTCTACCGCACGAGCAAACACGCTTGAAACGCAAGTTGTCTACTTCTATTGTTGCAATATTCGAAACACTTGCACTAAACTGTTTGCTGCTCGTGCCATATTGCTATCACTACGGAAGTCGACATAACATGGGATGTTTAAGTAAATAATATAACGTAACACATGTGAGAAAATAAGAAATAAGTTATATCATAAGATCATATTGAACATCAATGAAACTAAAAGAAAAGAAAACATTTTCTTGTCGTACGGTACCTCGAAGCGATCAATATTTTAAGCGTGGAAAACTTGCAAGCCGGCTAGCATAGTCCTTGCGTGTATAATGAAAATCTTCGCTTCGACGTAAACTTAATTCGTTTGGTAATATATGTACGCAAACACAAATACAATTTTAATTGCCTGGTTGCAGAAACAAAACTAACCACAGTGCTCCCAGAAGGACCAAGGGCAGTGTACGGTAGATCTTGCTAAGAAAGTAATTTTCTCGGAAGTCGGACACTTCACATTGCGTAAATGCGCGCTGCCGCGGTTGCCAGTACTGCACTTTAATAATAAGTTGCGTGGACCTAGCGCGATTANAGTCGACATAACATGGGATGTTTAAGTAAATAATATAACGTAACACATGTGAGAAAATAAGAAATAAGTTATATCAAAAGATCATATTGAACATCAATGAAACTAAAAGAAAAGAAAACGTTTTCTTGTCGTACGGTACCTCGAAGCGATCAATGTTTTAAGCGTGGAAAACTTGCAAGCCGGCTAGCATAGTCCTTGCGTGTATAATGAAAATCTTCGCTTCGACGTAAACTTAATTCGTTTGGTAAAATATGTACGCAAACACAAATACAATTTTAATTGCCTGGCTGCAGAAACAAAACTAACCACAGTGCTCCCAGAAGGACCAAGGGCAGTGTACGGTAGATCTTGCTAAGAAAGTAATTTTCTCGGAAGTCGGACACTTCCCATTGCGTAAATGCGCGCTGCCGCGGTTGCCAGTACTGCACTTTAATAATAAGTTGCGTGGACCTAGCGCGATTANCCATTGCGTAAATGCGCGCTGCCGCGGTTGCCAGTACTGCACTTTAATAATAAGTTGCGTGGACCTAGCGCGATTATGAAATCATTTCCAGACTGGCGTGATATTGGCGTGTCGTTACAATCATAGCTCCAGAAAATTACATTATAGCAATCTCTAAATAGTATAAAAGGAAGTTGCTTATCCGCGTCTGTCTGTATATTCGCTTAGTACTTCTTAACTACTTGATAATTTTAATGCGGTTTTCAACATAATTTAAGGAATGTCTTGAAAAAGGTTTTGTTGCATAATTCACTTATATATAATTAAAGGATAGTAGAGAAATATCGAACTGTTTGTGATCAAGTAGTAAAATTGTTACTGGGTGAAGCCGGGCCGGTTCCCTAGTATACTATAGTTCACTGTTAATGAACGCACTCTTTGCAGTAAATTTGCGTGGATTACATGGCAGCATTCGAAATATGTAAATAAAACAGAAATGTTTATAAAAGTTGTGGTAGTGTGTTTCACGGATGGTGTTCGGACTCGTAAGAGACACGTTATTTAAGAAGGACCATTTGCTGACTGAGAGCTTGTCCGACAGGACGCTATCCAGGCAACACTCGAACCAGACACGTCTTGTCTGTTGTGATCAGTTAAGGCTGTTCAAACACATACATTCCTTTTCTATATTTTGAGAATACTTTATTGTCTTTAGCATTATGTTCACTGTAACTATATAAAAAACTCCAAATTATTAGAAAAATGACATTTATCATATAGTTATACNTTTAGCATTATGTTCACTGTAACTATATAAAAAACTCCAAATTATTAGAAAAATGACATTTATCATATAGTTATACTGTAAATATCGGAATTTTAAATTAAAGTCTTTATTCTTAAAATCTTAAAAGCTATTTATAACACAAAGTTTGGTTTCAGCCAATGTGATTATTGAAGTGAGTGGCCTGTAGCAGTTTATTTTAAATTTGACGCTTGGTTGGTTCACCTGCAGTAACGATTTCACTTCTAGCTATTTAGAATTTTCATTTTATGTCTTAATTTACCATTGAAATAAGGAAAAACCGATAGCAAATTCCCAATAAATATTTCTCACTGCGTTCTAATAACGTGAGCATTTTTTATTGAGCTGTAGATTAATTTTATAGATTTGTTCTATACTTTTTTCTACAAAAACGGTATACTTTAAAAATTCATATAACTCATTAAATTTGTTTTATAAAAGTTGTTTTCTTTAATTGTCATATTTTTCCATTTTATGATTTCATACATAGCTAAAAAGGCTGTAACGTGCAGACATTTAGAAAATAGTTTTAGCCTCTTGAATGTCTTTGGGTTGTGTGCGTTCGAAAGATGTGTGAATGTATGGAACTGTAAATTCCAGCATTCAATAAAAGAGATAACTCAAAATTTAATACGTCTCGCTCCATTCTTAGTTATATCATATTCCAGTGAAACTTCATGCAAACAATTTCTCCAAGCATTGCTGTGATAGGCCCAGGAAACTAATCGTGACATGAGAATTGTGAAAAGTGCTAAGTGGGTCAATAGATATGTAAAGATGTGGAGAGGACTTGCGTCGCAACTCAGAGACAAGAGGCCAGTAATACAACTCTGCTAGGAGGAGACAGTACGTTGTTGACACGGCCACGTCGCTGTCAGGAAGAAACTGACCACACGCACCAGTACCAGACGTCGTCTGGAGTGTTGTAGAAACACCATCGTTGAGCTGCGGATCAGAGGGAGGACACACGGAGCAATGAGCCACGGTACATATTACGACACTCTGGTGGACGTGTGTGGACATGTGGACATGCTCCAGCTCCCGAGTTCAACTACATAGAATATATTTACAATGGGCTTATTTCTGTGCCTTTAGAACGTTTTCAATAGAGCAGCATTTGTCTTCTTATGTACCTGTGTGTGTGCATTTTTATACATATGAACACATATACGCACAAATACGCATGGCAAACATGGTGTACATTTAAAAACTACACAACTTAAGTTTACAAACGATTTGTTTGAAACACCACAACTGACCATTCTTTATATATTACTAGTAGCTAAAGTTCAGAAAGTCTGGCAGTTGAAGTCTATACTTAACGGTATCGTGTACAGGGACGTAGCAATATGAGAACTTGTTTTTAAGTTCATGGGTTATTTCATAGCTAATAAATTTCGTTCGTCTTGCAAACTGCTGCATGTGTAACATAAACATGTATTAGAAATATGTCTCTGCATTGTGCTACTTTGTTTTTGGGGAGAAGGTAAAAATCGAATTCACAGTTCTTTAACTGATTAGTTAATTAACGTAATACAGTGCAAAGTAAGAAGAAATACATAACTNAAAATCGAATTCACAGTTCTTTAACTGATTAGTTAATTAACGTAATACAGTGCAAAGTAAGAAGAAATACATAACTCTTAAAGTCGTTGTCTACTTACTTCCTAGCGGTAGCGAGAGCAGTGTCGCCATTTATCAACCTTTTGTATGTGCAGTAGTCCATGTTCTACCTTACAGAAGAGTAATTATATTAATGAATGGAAGATTATTTTAAATTTTTCTTAATGCTCCAGTAAAGATGCCATGAAAACTATATTAACTTAATTGGCTAGTTGCCTTGAATACATCCCGTAAGACGGATTTAAATTCTGAAATAAAAATTGCAGTACTAACTTACTCTTACAAATATACTTTCTGTGCCATCAAAGTTTCGCGACAAGCAGTTGCTCGAACTTCTCCAAGTTAACCATAGGCGAGATAAAATACCTTGCTGATGGAGTACGTGCATTCANACAAGCAGTTGCTCGAACTTCTCCAAGTTAACCATAGGCGAGATAAAATACCTTGCTGATGGAGTACGTGCATTCAAATAGTTGCTCAGTGTGGTTGTAATCCTGGCACTACTATTCCGTGTTTAGTATGAGGAGGGCATCAACTCAAGTCCACACGTAATTCATGAGGTTGACAGTCATGGGAATCATCAGTAAATTATAGTCAAACACAAATTCTGGTTTCAAGTAGAAGATCTTCCTCTACATACTATGTGACTTCCCAGTTTCTAATGTTCCAACAACAAGTTTAAATAATGCCGTTCTGATGGAAAATGCAGATGTTTCAATCGCGGCTTTTCCTTTAGCCAACAAATTTAATCATGACGATTTATCTGATTTTACAAGGACTAGCGAATTCTTTCTTACAAGGTATATAGCTAAGAAATTAGAAATATGTGCCAAGATTTCTAATCTTCCCTCCAGGTCTACTTTACAAATGTATCCCCCGGAGAGCCTTGCAGCATCCGTAATAAAGGCCTGAGAATAAGTTGTGCGAATATAAGACATGTCTTGCACTTGTTCGTTGTTTTCCCTTTAAAGAACTTTGAAAGCGACAGAAGTTATATAGGAGTACTTAATATCACGACATACCTTATGCGTCTGTTTTAGAAAAAATCTTGCAGGCTCAGTCCATTTTAACATGCATATTAATTTTTGTAGTTCAAACGATCACGTAATCGCGGATCACCATGATGTAGAAATAAAATATACAAAACCGTGTTAAAAAAAAGTTAACATTCAACCAGCCAGCAATGTAGCTGAAATATGTATATGGCGGTGTATACCTCACAAAAGAATATTTCTGAAATATCGCAACTGCGGTTTGGTCCAACAATGTAGAGCAATACATCACATGTCGAGATAGTAGCGATATGCGGTGTTGGCGATGTGTGATATTGACGATACTCCTGTGCTCCGGAATCACGGAAAACTTTTCAGCATTGCTATTTTTACGGCAATTAAAAATGTTTTGTGTTGTTTAAAAAAATTATAATGATAAGTATACAGCAGTAAATTGAATAGAATAGTTTCTGTAATTTAATGAGACAAATACATATTTTCAGATTTAAATATTTGAAATGTCAGTACGAACTGTATTTGCGATATCAGTATGGTCGATGTTTAAAAGCCAGCATTTGAAATAACAATATAACCGGTGTCTGCGAAATCAAAATGGCCAATATTTACTATTGCAATTTTTGCGAAACCCATGAGCGATATTTGCGATGCCGATATCTGCGATATCAAATAGCGATATTTGTCTTCCATTTTCAATACTTTCTGGAAGCTTCTGCAGTGTGTAGATGCGACAAACTTACCTATTACTTGAAAATTCTTTACCCTAAGTTGGTGCTGTTCATCGAAACCGGGTTCCGCGGACTAAAAATGGAGCGTTACCTACACTAAATTTGAGTAAGTGATTTCAATCAGTAGAATTATTTTAACGAATCATTATTTAATAAGCTGTTGTCTACTGACTAAGCAGTGGACTGTACTGTGATTTAACTGCCTGGTCAGTGAAATTCACTAGGAATCAGCAGAAATTACTGTATTATTCAGTGGATGCCAGTAATTATAATACTCAGTAGANTCAGTGAAATTCACTAGGAATCAGCAGAAATTACTGTATTATTCAGTGGATGCCAGTAATTATAATACTCAGTAGAATTTTACTGAATCAAAGGGATCGGTTTCACCAGATCTACAGCCTAATTCGCTGTTTTAGAGTAGTTTTAACTTTTTCGATTATGTATTAAGCGATATTTATATTCGATTTTCAATACTTTCTGTAAGAGATACATCGCACCAGTAACGATACAATCAGCATGTTTCGAAACGATATATACAATTGGATATCGCACAGCCGTGTTCGGCACTCCAGTCCTGATAGCCGCGTGGAAAAGCTTGTGTACGCATCGCGTAATTGCCAACATTCCCCAGAAAACGTTTTTATAATATAATTTTTTAAAACAAATGCTTTTATGGTTTTACCGTATAATACATTTCGAAGTATTAACGCTAAAACATTTTGATCTAAGCTATGATCCGTTAATTTTTTAATTACTCTAATAAGTGAATTTTCAGAGCATTACGTTTTTTGTCTTTCCTTATAGTTTGAACTGAATTTCTCCATTTAATCTGTCAAGTGCAGAATAAGGACATAGCAATGTGTTCTCGGTATTTAATGGTAAATTACTTTGTCGAGTTGATAGAGGTAAGTTGTGTTAATCACTCTTAACGGCCAAGTCATTAAGCCTGTTGCTGTACGCTCCGAATACATGATCACATGAGCGACATCATCCACTCTCCTGGCTTTGTTCAATCAGTTGAACTAATTTTTGTTTTCCTTTGTGGAGCCTGAACTATTCTTGAGTCACCAAGGGCTTGGTTGAGTTGAAATCGTAACATTCCGGTGATAAGAAGACCNGTGGAGCCTGAACTATTCTTGAGTCACCAAGGGCTTGGTTGAGTTGAAATCGTAACATTCCGGTGATAAGAAGACCGACATTTAACAATTGTCAGAAACGTAAAATTGAAATCGGTATTGCGTTTTCAATTCCTTCTTAACTTACCAATTAATACTTAATTAAATTTTTAAAATAAAAATGAAAACACAGTAAATCGAAAATATGATTATCTTTGTCCATATTCGACGTGCTTAACACACATTTGATATATATTATTATGTGACATGGATAATATTGAACGGTGTGATGGCATTAGGAAGGCCTGCTATCACCCTTGCTTCCGGCTGGATGTTACACCAACATGTTGATCTAATCAAGTGTAAAGTGAGAGAAGCTGTAGGTTAAACTATCTCAAAGTTGCAGCTGCAAACAACCCTTTACTCACTTCCGTGACATAGCTGGGGCTGAAGGCCATTCCCTCGTAGAGATGAACGTCATCACTGTATTGCGACCCTGAGGTTACTTTGCGATGACAACTGGTCACGACAATTCAANCTCGTAGAGATGAACGTCATCACTGTATTGCGACCCTGAGGTTACTTTGCGATGACAACTGGTCACGACAATTCAACAAGCTTTACCTTGTCATGCATGCGCATGTCACGGGGAATACACAGTGGCGAAACTCCCTTGTCGCAAGCACTTGCTGCCACCAGGGGCCCGCGGTGGATGAGCGATCAGACGGCTCGCCTCCCACCAAGGCGAACCGGGTTCAATCCCCGGCCGGGCCATTCCCGGACCTTCGCATGTGGTAATTGTGCCGTACGATGCCGTCGGTTGGCGAGTCTTCTAGGGAACCTCCCTTTCCCCCACCATTTCATTCCGGCGCTGCTCCGTACTCACCTCAATCACCCTCATCGGCTCCCCAGACCTCGCTGTTAAGAGGCNCTCGTAGAGATGAACGTCATCACTGTATTGCGACCCTGAGGTTACTTTGCGATGACAACTGGTCACGACAATTCAATAAACTTTACCTTGTCATGCAGGCGCATGTCACGGGGAATACACAGTGGCGAAACTCCCTTGTCGCAAGCACTTGCTGCCACCAGGGGCCCGCGGTGGATGAGCGATCAGACGGCTCGCCTCCCACCAAGGCGAACCAGGTTCAATCCCCGGCCGGGCCATTCCCGGACCTTCGCATGTGGTAATTGTGCCGTACGATGCCGTCGGTTGGCGAGTCTTCTAGGGAACCTCCCTTTCCCCCGCCATTTCATTCCGGCGCTGCTCCGTACTCACCTCAATCACCCTCATCGGCTCCCCAGACCTCGCTGTTAAGAGGCGCCAAAATCTCTCCACTCACATATTGCCGCCAGGTGAAGTGCAGTAACTCTATCAAACCAGATAGGAGTTTTCATAACATATGTTGTATTTATTTTTATGTTAAATATGTATTATTTGAACTGTGATTTTTTATTATATGCTAATGCTCTACCCAGAAGAAGTGTTTTATATTTCATTTAAATGAAAAAATTGGTTAATTTGCCTGACATGTATAACGTAAAATTCCCGAACTTTTTGAGGGATTTATATATATATATATATCAATATATATATACAGGATGAATCTAAAATCACGGGACAAACATTGAGGGGTGGTAGAGCTCACTAAAATAAACAATTATTGTATAAGAATATATGGGCGGAAGTGACGCGTTGAGGCGCACACACAAAAATAACACATGAAATGCAACACATTTTTTATTTACAACGTCGCCGCTAAATGCCTTTTAACAGCAATGTTTATAATAATTGCTCAAAATTGCTACCACCGACAGTAATGCAATCTTTGTAGCGTCGGTGGAGTGATTGGCGAACAGATTCAAATACGCCGGGTATTTCACGATCGTCACCATTGTCAGCCAATCACGCCATATGTAGAGGTCGCCAAGCATACGCGACTGTTGGTGGATGCATTTACAGCAACTGTTTTAACATTTTCTGTACGGAATCACTCGTTAAGTATGCTGCTAATGAACATTGTATGTTTCCGTTAATGTGTTATGTTTTTGTGCTTGTGCCTCAACGCGTCACTTCCGCCCATATATTCCTATATAATAATTGTTTGTTTTAGTGAGCTCTACCACCCCTCAATGTTTGTCCCATGATTTTAGAACCATCCTGTGTATATATATATATTATATCATATATATCATAAATAAAGTAAAACTACCGCATTTTGTACATGAGAGTGAAATATCGTGTAATTAAAAGGGGAAATTATTTTACACGACGTGTGCAGATCCTTTCTGCACTTCTCACTACCACTGTCCCAGCAGTTTGACGAGAGACTCGAAACGAAACAAGTCGCCATGTTTGATACTGGTTAAATATATATTCGTAAAAGAATGTATAAATCAAAGAAAAATCAAACATTGTTAAAGAAAAAAGCTTTAAAATGCAATCAGAAAAAAAAAAAAACGAAAATTCTAGCTTACAACCAAATATAGCACATTGTGAGATACTTTACATTTACAGATAAAGTACGGAAAAATTTCATAAAGTATGGTAACATATTCTAAAGAGCCAAAAAAACTGGTACACCTGCTTAATATAGTGTAGGGCCCCCTCGAGCACGCGCAAGTGCCGCAAGACGACGTGGCATGGACTCGACTAATGTCTGAAGGTATGCAGGAGGCAATTCACATCATGAATCCTGCAGGGCAGTCCACATATCCATAGGAGTGCGAGGCGGTAGAAATCTCTTCTGAACAGCACGTTGCAAGGAATCCCAGATATGCTCAATAATGTTCATGTTTGGTGATTTAGGTGGCCAATGGAAGTTTCTAAACTTAGAAGAGTGTTCCTGGAGCAACTCGGTAGAAACTCTCGATGTGTGGGGTGTCGCAGTGTCCTTCTGGAACTGTCCACGTCCGTCGGAATGCACAATGGACATGAATGAGTGCAGGTGATTGGACAGGATGCTTACGTATCTGCCACCTATCAGAGTCTTATCTAGACGTATCAGGGGTCCCATATGACGTCAACTGCACACGCCCCATACCATGACAGAGCCTCCACCAGCTTGAACAGTCCCCTGTTGACATGTAGGGTCCATGGATTCATGAGGATGTCTCCATAACCGTACACGTCCATCCACCTGATACAATTAGAAACGAGACTCATCAGACCAGGCAACATGTTTACAGTCATCAACAGTCCAATGGTGGGGTTGGTGGGCCCAGGCGAGGCGTAAAGCTTTGTGTCGTGCAGTCAACAACGGTACACGAGTGGGCATTCGGTTCCAAAAGCCCATTTCAATGATGGTTGAAAAGTTCGCACGCTGGCACTTGTTGATGTCCAAGCATTGAAATCTGCGCCAATTTGAGAAAGGGTTGCACGTCTGTCACGTTTAATGGTTCTCGTCGGTCGTCGTTTGTCCCGTTCGTTCACGATCTTTTTCCGGCCGCAGCGATGTCAAAGATTTGATGTTTTACCGGATTCCCGATATTCACGGTACACTCGTGAAATGGTCGTACGCGAAAATCCAAATTTTATCGCTACCTCGGAGATGCTATGCCCCATCTCTCGTGCCCCGACTATAACACCACGTTCAAACTCGCTTAAATCTTGATAACCTGCCATTGTAGCAGCAGTAACCGATCTAGCAGCAGACCGCATCGCGTTACTCTTATTGGTTCCGTACCTCTGTTATTTGCATACGCACGCATATACCAGTTTTTTTGGCTCTCCAGTGTATATGCACTACTGATAAAATGTTAACCTCCGAACAGATTGCAATAAAATCTTGTATGAATATGATGTCACTAACGACTATTACGACACTACTTTTTATAACATAAAATATTCCATATTTATAAAACAACTTAAATTTCTCAGCACACGAGTTTACCGGACGTTTCAAATTAATAGTTACACCCTTTGTTTATTAATAACAGAGGAACTATTAAAAAGACAATTTGATTGGGCTGCGTGTATTTGATGCTATACGGACAACATTGTGGGTGTGCGGGATCGTATAGTCGTTCTGCTGTTATAAATTCCGTTTACAATCACGAGTGGCAGCACTGCAATTGTAAAGGAAATTGCGGTGGTGACAATATTTATTTTGGAGAAACATAAGTTGACTTTAAAGTGTTAATGTGAGAACATTATTGAAGCGTAGAGATGATGGAGGACAGAATTTGATACTGCACTACCGTCTCGTGTAATAATGGCACGATTGCATGGCAAGTTTGGAAGGGGCAAACTGTATGTGATGTGAAGAAACAACGGTGCGGCAGGAAGTAAAGGGCGAAGGAAGTGTTAAGGGGGGCTGTGTACACACACGCATCCCCTTGGAATGTTCAAGTCCGTACGGAAACAAGCGCGTGAGTCAGGTGTCTTTAAATCAAGCGTCCATCGCATTTTAAAGCAAGTAGAGTGGAGGGTCTACATTCCCACGTTACTTCACGGTATCGATAAAGATGACAAAGATTGACATGTTGAATTTTGTGACTAGGTGTTGACCATGTGCAGCGACAACCGTGGTGGTTGACAGATTCATTCAAATTGCGGCAATTCGAATATTATATAATAATCTGATATACTAATATGCCACATCATTTGACTAATTTTGACCAAACTTTGTATATTGAAACTTTCAACTACAAGCACGAAATATTCCAGTTCATAGCTACTTTTGTTCACCATTTTGTAAGATAGCAGCACGTGAAAAAATAAAGTTTTCATGCTATATCTTGTGGAAAAATTAGCCGATTCCTAACAGATTTGGTAAACAAGAAACACAACGGTACACCATGTAAACTGATATATTTTAAGGCTAAAGGCACAAAGACACTTGTTTTTAAAATGGTGGCCATTTGAACGTTTTTATGACTGTTCTATATCTACGAAACCATGTCACCAAGCTCAAACAAACTTTGTGTGTAAGCAATTGCCTATATTACAACCATCAAATTTGTCTAAAAAGAGCCTCTTTTGTCCATAATTTTGTAAGATAGCGTCACTTTCATATCTCCAACCGATAGCCACCGAATTTGGCAAACAAACATTGCCACAGTAGGCCATGTAAACTGACTTAAGTTAATCGGGCACTTATTTTCAAAAAATTGCTATATATATATATATATATATATAATTGTAACACACGTGTTCCTACTATCTCAGTCTACTTTAGCATGCTTCGTCAAATTTACTTGCATACATATGTAGGTGAAAGTAAGTTGATTAGTTACATTAGCAACTTTGTTTTTATGTAAAATTCCCATCGAAAATAGGGAATTTCCCTCTACTTTTTAAGGGTTTTTCCCACAACTGTGTCAAGCATATTTCCCTTATAGTTAAAGAGTATTTACTTACATTTAAAATTTAAAGCGCATTTGTAGAGGAATTTTTCTTTATGTTTAAGGGTGGTTTGCTTCACCGGCATGTGAGGAATTTTTTTTTTCAAATTTCATAGTTCATATAAACGATAGAACCAATGACAATCTAATGGCGATCGTCTATTTGTAAGTTTGTTTACGTTTAGCGAAAATACAGAATTTAAGATTTAATTTTGGGTACTCAACATAATATCGTGCCTTTATAGCATGTTCAACAACCGCGAAAATGTAATCAGAAATGAAAATATTGTAATACACACTTTTCGAAACAAAAAATGGATATCCGACGAAACATAAACTTGTAGATAAAAGACTTTTATTTTCGATAATTAAACAACTTTAACGAAATATTACTTGTCTCTAGAATTTAAGGGAACTTGAAGGTATTCCACTCCAGCCCACAAAGTGAATGACCGTGAGTGTCAAACTTAACGATGTCAAGACGAAATAACCTCACTAAAATTCTCTAAGACCTGGCGTAAGTCCGGAAGAGGCAGTTCTGCTTCTTTTTTTAATCTCCTACGTAGGTGGACTGCTTACTGAGAGGTAAAAAACCAAGTTGGACGAACTTTTCAACAACACTTACATCGCGGCTGAGTTTTGGTCACGTGGGCGCGTTAGAACGTGTGACAAACGAGACTTTAGGGTTTAGAATGTAACATTTTACCGCTGTTAGATAACTTCTCGGAAGTCCTAAATGATGGGTTGCGTTGCGGAATGAGTGCGCCTAACAACGTTTTAAATTTAAGGGGAAATAAAAGTTTAAGAAGAGTGCTAAAAGTTAACGGGAATATCCTGCACTCATGGAAAAATATGCAGTGACGTAACTATTTGGTGCAAGAACTGGCACTTTTTTTTCGGTATACTAGCAGCACTTATGCTTTGCCATAGTTGATCAGTAATTACGGAAATTTACCATTGTCTAGTGTATCCTTGTGCTTTCCGGTAAGATGAGTTTTTTGGAATGTTAGGCGGTACGATTCATATAACTTGAACATTTTATTTCGTAACTTTAATTTCAACAACTGCCCGAAAATATAATCCCGTTGAAAAGAAATGTAATTACAGTCTATCTTCATATTTGAAATTTTCGTGAAAATGTATACCTAGGTTTTCTCATTAAATATTTTAAAGGTAAGAATATTTGCATTTTTTAAATGATAAAGTTTCCCGTGTGAATTAAATTGCACAAATGCTAGATGAAATATACGAATAATATAAATGATTACATTTCAATTCAAAAAGAAAATATTTAAATTAAAAACTATCTACAGCGGAAGATCTGTTTGTTTTTAGTGCGATAGCCGGTAGAATTCACTTTTTTTAATGGTAAAATTGTTTAATAAAAGTATCGTAATATTAACTGCCACTTAAACATCGTGTAATCGCACCATTTCGGTACTTGCTCATTATGACTCCCATGAAAATATAGTTACTGAATTGTTTGAACAATTACAAGCATACGACATTGCAAACACTTCGTTGTAGTCTCAGAAAACCTACTAGGTAAAATAAAATAACTTATATTAAAAAAACAAATTAGATTAAATAACAGATCTTAAGAAAAACCCTAGGTGCAATCAAAGAAAATGGTGAATTTAGAAGACAACACAATCATGAGCTCTACACACATGTAGAAAAGATCAAAGACACCATTCTTAGGAGGATAATTGTTTTCTATAGCCATATTGCCCGTATGAATCCTACATGGCTGAGCAATAGGATCTTTAATTACTTTTTCAACAAAAAAAAAACCAAGGAGGCGTGGCTCGGCGAGGTAGGGACAGACTTGCAAGAAGTGGGGATAACACAGGAGGACATCCAGAAACGTATTCCGCTCAAGAGGAAACTCCAAGAGCACCGTGGTTTCCTAGAAAAGCAGAAAATAAAAACTGGCAAATCATGGACTGAAGCGAGGAAGGAACAGCATAGGATACGAATGCGGGAATACTGGGTGAACGTTAAAGCCCAGGCGCCAGGGAGAAGGAAAAGGACAGTTGAAATAGCGTAGTCTGTAGATGACTGATAAAAAAAAAAAAAAAGGAATGAACGAACTTGAGTTAGTTGTTGTCGACAAACATGTAACCCACATATAATTCCAAGAAGGAATCAAGTCAGACAGCAAAACAGAACGACACAACACAACGAAAATGTAACACACATATAAATCCGTTCAGAAATGTAGATGACGCCAGAAAAACAACCCAAATCCAGAATTGGTGGCGAAACAGATAACAACTACCAAATACGAAGAATATTACCAAAAAACTGGACGAACAACTAACACAGCACAAACTAACACAATGGCTGGAACAGTTGTAAATATGGACGACACGATGACAATACAGACGAAAAATAGCAAGCTTCCTTCGACGGCAACATTGCACGAATCTCACTATTGCGCAAATGAATATAATTAGTATAATATGGTATAAAGAATTTAGTTTGTGAATTTTAAAACATGTTTTAAAAACATCCTCATTTAAAACACTCTTCTAGGTAGCTCTTGAAGCTGAAGCTAAAACCTGTAATATTATATTATTGTTGTCAACAAAAAATATACATTGTCATATGCAACGCAGTAACTCCGTCGAAAAGTGCTTCGTTTCTGTATACAAAATGCATTCCCTATCGCTGGAAGGTAATAGTATAAAATAAATTCCACGCAAATGAAAGTGACTAGTATAAATGCTTATATATATATATATATATATATATATATATTAAAGTTATGCCGGTGTAAGCTTTAAAGTCATAGTTGTGGAACATAGCTGGATGCCTAATTTTTGAATCCTGACTGCGTTTTTAGTCCTTGTATGCTCAACAGTTGTGTACGTTGCCGACTTGACTTAGACCGCAACAGTTACGAAGATGTTCGTGGTCACAACTGCGTTGTCTAGTTTATCATGCGTTGCAACCTGTCGGCCATCGTTTACCTATAATCCCGTTTCACGCTGTTGCGCGAAGCCGCTTAAGCCATTTGTTACATCCCTTCTTACAGAATTGCCAGCAGAGGTGGGTTCTCAGCAACGACTGCGCCTCACGATTGCCAAGTGCATTAGGACACTAGCAGACACGCCGCACTAGTATAAGAACCACGTGTAACAAACTTAAGAATAAAAAAATATTTCTACTTATATTTTGATTACACCGCGCGTATATGATATAACAATGTGAGACTTTAAGAACCCATTCGTATTTTAGTTTTTCGACTCTACCACCGGAATTACTTCGAGTCAAGTAAATTGTTATATTAAAAACACGATTTGTCTGATACAGAGTAAGGTCAAGTGGGGAGGTTCCGACTTTGCGGTAAATATGTATAAAACAAAAAAATCAGTAGAGCGTGTTCTCTAATTGTATTATGACAATTAACATGTAATTAACTGGGACATTCACGGGTATATCGATAAGCACATGCACCACACAAACACAGTGGCCTTGCTATATCTAATGTATGGTTTTTTTATGTTGGTACATTTAGTACACTAAAATTTATGATTAGTGTAATTAATTACGTTTGTTGGTCAAAAAATAGTTATTTTTGGTACAGTTGGTTTATTTAACATACGAAATGTGTTACGTTTCAATCTTATTTGCTAACATCACTTACAACCATTCCAAGATTTTCATGACAGCGATGCTTCATAACTAACTGTTACGAACTCGCACGCCGCGCAAGCGAGTGCAAATGAACGACAGCAGTTATATGATAGCGGCGGCTTATCATGAAGGACGCCGCCGCACACACCAATAAAGTAATAGCAGCTCGCGCCTCGCTGACCCTGAGAACCTTATATTTCTCTATTTATCACGCATTAACATAGTCATCACCATTACTTCTCCCAGAAAATTTTTGGATTGCCGAGATCGTTCTAGAGGGCACCTACCTAAAGTATAAATACCACGTGCGGGCCTCTGAGGAAAGAGCGATTAAGTGCCAAGAATATAGCGTCTCGTGCGACCTTAAGCGATAGTTGGGTGATTCCGGAGCGGCGAGGGACGACTATGGCGTTCTGCGAGAGTGCGTCGGCGAGCTTGTGTGCAGTGAAGAGTGGGACTGACCTGCGGGACTGTGGACTGGATGCGTGAGTGAAAAGACGTTCGCGACGATGGAAATATACAGTTTTAACTAAAAGTGTGAAAATAATTGGAGCGGTTTAAGGGAAATTAGCAAGAGTAAAGACTGTGATAAAGACTTTAATTGAAATGGAAATAGTTATTAAATATTGCCCTCAATAAGAGTAATAAGAGTTAATAGAATGCTTAGACTGGAAAACCACATATGTTTGACTATTTGTAGCATTTAGAATAAATATAATTATTGAATTTAATTATTTTATTTTTATTAAGACTTTCATTTCTCACGAACTCAGAGAAGCCCTTTAGGCTTCCATGTAACATAACGAAAGAAAGTATCTGCCCTAGTTTAAACTTTCCTTTTTACTATAATTTTATTTACTCTTCTGGTCGCCATCTCTCAGTCACGCTGCAGGAATTATTGTTTTGCTAAGAGACATACATATTTGCATATATTTATACTGATTTTGAGTCTTGCAATTTGGAAAGGTAATCTATGTAGAGATTTAAAATTTAAAGAAGAAGAAAAAGATCAAGTTGGAATTTATGCACTTGAGTATGCGGAAAAGTTGTTATCCTAAATGAATGTTTCAGTAACGCGTGGATTTTTACCTGTAATTCCTTGTGAATATTTCTTAGAGCATGTTACCTATTAATAGTATAACGAGAGACATGGGTTGTATTAATTAGGTGTATATACTCCCGAGTGGGTCGTAATACATGAAGGATGACAAGCGTTCCTTTTGAACCCTAATAATATTTTTAAAACTTGTAAAAGTAAAAAGTTGTAGAGATAAAAAAAGACTTACATGCATAATGTTAATGTAAATCATTTTGAATTTTATACAAGATGTTTATAAACGACATGCCAAAATTGCCGATTACAGCGTCTACGGGCTGATGTAAACAGTAAATGCCGGTAGCAAAATGTTCGGAGAATTCATCTGGTATTATTAATCAGCGCTGGTTGTCCGTAACTTCACATACCTATGGGAACAAATAGTTGCATATAACGAAGGCGGACAGAACTAGCGCGCCATGCGGCGACCGCCTATAAGCAGGCCGCCATGAAGTCCGCGAAGACCCTTCNGCCATGCGGCGACCGCCTATAAGCAGGCCGCCATGAAGTCCGCGAAGACCCTTCATCGCCAATATTGCTGTTTGTGGCTTGTTGGAAACAACATGGAATCGCTAATCTCCCATTGCCCATGTACCTCAAGTTTGTGTCGTCCTATGTGCAGGCGCCCCAGTTCCGTTCGCCTTCGAGATATGCAACTTCGATACGCAGGCCTGTGAATCTGCGCACTCTGCGCCCTTTTGCTAATATAGTCAGTTCATGACTGGAAGAGACTTTCTTGAAGCCCTGCNGCGCTGGTTGTCCGTAACTTCACATACCTATGGGAACAAATAGTTGCATATAACGAAGGCGGACAGAACTAGCGCGGCATGCGGCGACCGCCTATAAGCAGGCCGCCATGAAGTCCGCGAAGACCCTTCATCGCCAATATTGCTGTTTGTGGGTTGTTGGAAACAACATGGAATCGATAATCTCCCATTGCCCATGTACCTCGAGTTTGTGGCGTCCTATGTGCAGGCGCCCCAGTTCCGTTCGCCTTCGAGATATGCAACTTCGATACGCAGGCCCGTGAATCTGCGCACTCTGCGCCCTTTTGCTAATATAGTCAGTTCATGACTGGAAGAGACTTTCTTGAAGCCCTGCTAAAGATCTACTTTCAAGCCCATTTCGTATCCTTCTGCCAAAGGGTAAACAAACATTGCCATGTGGCAGTCACATGGCAATGTTTACATGCAATGTTTACATTCCACTGTGTGTGTGTACATGTGTTCGTACATGCACGTACCCATCATAAAAGTAATGTATATATTATTAATGGATATTCCACAAGCGTAAAGTTTTTAATCTTGAGAATTTCACACAAAAGAATATGTGATGCAAGCAAAAAACATTTCATTTTATAAACCCAAAATGTGAGTATTAAAAATTAGATGTTTCGTGTGCGTGCCTGTGTCTGTCTCTCTATCTATCTCTATATATATCTCTATATATATCTCTATCTATCTCTCTCTATATATATCTCTCTCTATCTATCTCTCTCTATCTATCTCTCTCTCTATCTATCTATTTCTCTCTATCTATCTATCTCTCTCTCTCTCTCTCTCTCTCTCTCTCTGTATATGTGTATAGGTTTGATTTTGGGTGGGGGAGAAAAATCTTTCACTTTGATTACATATTTTATAGACACAATACTTTGCAATGAAATGTGTCAACATTCAAGGAGTCCATCCAACAACATTAACATGGCAACGCCAATCTCTCATAAGCCCCCGGATGGCCGTACTGTAGAGAATTTGTGCGATTCTTGTTTAACCTAATATTTCATTTATCGTTTTTTTTATACTAATATCAGCTCTTTATTATTTGATTTTTCATAACGTATGACTTTAATTTGTGCTAACCTTCTCGTACAGATTCCTTTTGCTTTTGAAATCTGTATAAGAGATTACTCATAGTGCGTTCTAACGTGTTTAATATTTTTCAAATTTATTTCAGGTTTGCTTAAAATTTTATTTACTGTATTTTACGTTGTATGTTGCGGTAGTTTTTGTGTGCAGTCATGAGTTCTAGCAAGGTGAATAAAAGAGAAGTCACCAACGCCAACAGGACATCATTAACCTCACCGAATCATTGTATTCCCTAATTAGGCGAGAGGAAATGAAACCCTGCAACGTCGCGGAAAGAGTGGCAGAAATGTTGAAACTCTCCAAATCTACAGTGCTAAGGTATGTTAAAATATCTGTAGTATTAACCATTGCGTTTGCAAGTTGTGTGTGTTAAGATCAATTACGTTGGCCCACTAAATGTGTTTACAAGAACTTAAAGAAAATTTGTTAATAACTTGATAACATCGTCGAACGTTGCCTACGTGTATTTTGAACGTTTTATTTTGGTAATTATTAAGTTTATAGGGTTTCCTGTAAAAATAAAAATAATTCATTGAAAATCTTATATTTCCACTCTGCTAATGATGCAGAACACGAATATACGAGGGGCATTAACGTCCGACTAATTTCGTAATATGTGCCCACCTAACCTAACAGAACCTAACCCCACGATGAGTGAATCACTATTTTACATTTTTTAACTAACCTAGGATTGTAGGGTTATATAGTAACCAATACCTGCCACCTATTAAACTAACCTAAACTAACACACGGCAGAGCATATCACATTGTCACACATCATTTGTAAACAAACCCTTGTATGTTTTTGGTATCAGTAACTGTAGTTGACCCAGTAACTGAATTATGGTCCTTTTTAAATTATGCAAATTAGGTTGGCTATGTAGCACTGAAAGTGAAAAATATGACACTGATAATTTACAATAACTAA
This sequence comes from Clitarchus hookeri, assembly GCA_002778355.1. Classification (NCBI taxonomy): domain Eukaryota; kingdom Metazoa; phylum Arthropoda; class Insecta; order Phasmatodea; family Phasmatidae; genus Clitarchus; species Clitarchus hookeri. The sequence continues at coordinate 437,647 of NQII01002694.1, read as the reverse complement.
AAGACAATGGCTGTAGAACAGTGGTGTTGGGGAAATGCATTAATACACAATTGTTTTCTTAAAAGATTATGACTGCGATTTCATCGATTACGATGTCCTCTCATGTTTAGTGAAGTGATACAGATATGTTTAATAGTAGGGGAAGTTCCAGTTATATCGACTGTAATCTATTTAGTGACGTATAACAATGGCAATTAATGCCGCAATGTAACTTATAAATACAAAACAAGCTCCTTCTTCAGAATCTTAAAATGCACCATCTCTCCATAACCTATATAAAATTAATTGACTATAACAAACTCACTATAGAGGCAATTTTCCTTACCATTGTCAGTTGTCTTTATAATAAATTTCCACTGTATATATTGGGTTGTTTATGAAGAATCCCTCGCAGGGGTACACAAATTCCAACACAAAGTAGTTTTTATTTTTAATTACACATTGTAATACCACCTTTTGGTTAGGTGATTCATACACTCACATTTGAGTCTATATAACCCTACAATCCTAGGTTAGTGTAAAACCCAACAATCCTAGGTTAGTTTAAAAATGTAAAATAGTGATTCACCCATCGTGGGGATAGGTTCTGTTAGGTTAGGTGGGCACATGTTACGAAATTAGTCGGACGTTAATGCCCGTCGTATATTCGTGTTCTGCATCATTAGTGGAGTGGAAATATACCATTTTCCGTGAAATTATTGTTATTTTTTTTACAGAAAAGCCCCCTAAACTTAATAATTACCCAAATAAAACGTTAAAAAGACACGTAGACAACGTTCGACGATGTTATCAAGTTATTAACAAATTTTCTTTATGTTCTTGTAAACACATTTCGTAGGCCAACATAATTGACCTTAGCACACACAACTTGCAAACGCAATGGTTAATACTACATATATTTTAACATACCTTAGAACTGTGGATCTGAAGCGTTTCAACATTTCTGCCGCTCTTTCCGCGACGTTGCAGGGTTTCATTTCCCCTCGCCTAATTAGGGAATACAACGATTCGGTGAGGTTAATGATGTCCTGTTGGCGTTGGTGACTTATCTTTTATTCACCTTGCTAGAACTCATGACTGCACACAAAAACTACCGCAACATATAACGTAAAATACAATAAATAAAATTTTAAGCAAACCTGAAATAAATTTAAAAAATATTAAACACGTGAGAACGCACTACGAGTAATCTCTTATACAGGTATCAGAAACGAAAGAAATCGGCACAACGAGAAATAATAAAGAGAGGATATTAGTAAAAAAAAAAATAAACCAGTAAATGAATTATTATTGGTTAAACAAGATAATCGCACCATTTCTCTGGCACGTGTGTCGACCACATCTCGCCAACAACACACGGAACGAAGGTTTGTAAACAAATGGCCGCTCTACTTTCACCTTGAGCGTGATCTTGTGAGTATGCAAGAAACATTGAAATCAAAGTACGTTAGCATCACGTCGTTAATAATTGGCATAATAAGATACAAGTCTTTTCGAAACCCATTTGTAAGCGATAAATTAACAATTACGTTAAAACTTTAGAACTATTTCCTCTCTTTGTGCTGGCAACCTAACGGCATAACTGTATCCGCGCTCGCCGCTGTTTGTAATGTTATATGCATGTAGCTAACGGCTAGGGTGTTTTTTCAAAGGTTGATTTTCAAAAGTTTCTTCCAGTCGTGAACCGACTATATCAATTTACATTCTTAAATACTAGATGAATTTTTCGAGCAATTTGCAAAAGGATTTCTTGTTTATATTAGCCTTATATTTATGACGATGTATATATATGTGTATACATATATATACACACTCATTAGTTGAATATATTTGCCATTTGTTTTTTTTTTGTAAATGTTTACAGTTAATTACTTCTAGTTGTGTAGTGATTAAGTGACGTTATTAAAAAAAACTTTTNTTTTTTTTTGTAAATGTTTACAGTTAATTACTTCTAGTTGTGTAGTGATTAAGTGACGTTATTAAAAAAAACTTTTTCTAGTCAGTTAATATTTTCATATTTCAAGACAATGGCTAGTTGTTTGCCACTGAGTTTTGACATTTCTGGACATGTCAGGATGTCACAAAGTCGTGTCTATATTACTGTGATGTGCTTGTGAAATCCTAGTGCCAATTGTGCCCAGTCGCTACGTATTTAATGTGTCTTAATATTACAGTATGGAAATTAAAGTTACGGTATGCCAATTTGTTTACATCCTGTGCAGTCTACATCTTCATTTTCAGTCCACATTAGGAAAAGAGGATGGTTGTTGCTCCATTCCCTTGTGAAATAGAGATTATATGGCAACGGAGTAACATCATTCGAGTTTTCTAGAAAATGCATTCATGCATNCATTCCCTTGTGAAATAGAGATTATATGGCAACGGAGTAACATCATTCGAGTTTTCTAGAAAATGCATTCATGCATTTAACGGAACCAAGTTTTAGTATATCAGCCTAAAAATACAGTCTGTACTAACCTAGGATTTTAGGTGAATATTTGTTTTTAGTTTACTTCGAGCTAAACTAACATGATTTTGTGGCACATGGCAACACGTAGAGAGGCGATAGTGTCATAAATTGCGCCAAGCCTCTTATTGTGAGATAACGTGTTTTAAACACGCCACGCTTTTATTACCAACATAAAACAAATGTAAAAGCACAGAAANTCTTATTGTGAGATAACGTGTTTTAAACACGCCACGCTTTTATTACCAACATAAAACAAATGTAAAAGCACAGAAATATGATCAATAGCTAACAATTCAGGTATTGTACCCTGTAAACCACACTTACACGAAAAACCACGACATTAACGAATCTAGGGTCCCCTCGTCTTCACCAAAGTGTATGTTGTCTAGGGGAATTATCTAATAATAGTTTTATTTCTTACTGTTTATACAGTAAAAAACAAGTGCATATGATTTGAGAGGTTGAATTCCGACACTTTTCACAACCAAGCATCGAAGACTGGCGACGCCTCATATTCCCGAACTATTTTGTAATTTTTACGCCCCTCTCACAAACCCATTTTGAAATCAGCGATCTCGGTTAGGATAATGGCAGGAATGCCACAAAGCAGCAGATGGGACAAGCCAGCAATTGTGCAACAATCACGCGAAGTCACAAATATTCCTAATGCTCTGTACAGTTTGTAATAGAAATGGCAGATTGTAACATTGTGGTTATTTAGAGAAGTTTAAACTAAAACCCATATATACGGGTCCGGCATTGCAAGCCACGGTACAGGACAAGGGAACTAAACACTAGGGTTCAATAGCTTCTTTGTGTATTGGTAGCAGTGATGCACGCACGATCATACGCTTGATTAATGGGGCCACTTGGGGTCAAACAGTTGGCTTTAATACAAACTGGCCCGTACATATTTCCTTTCCAGTTTTCACTTTATTACGCAACCCTGGTGTTTCAATCCACCTTTTTTCACAAGTTGTATATTACGAGTGAAATCATTTATTTTCTGAACCCCTAACATTAATAATATGGTCAAAAAAATTGTTCCTGTTTAGCATTTTTAAACATGAAAATAATATTAATGTAATGTGTAATGTTGGCAACGCAACTGTGACCTACGTAAACAGTGTCTCGGCCAGAGGCAAACACGCAACAGTAACTCGCCCATCACTAGTACAAATGTCCAAGCCACGTGATTAATAGTCAGCCTTGTTTGTTTACGTTTGCATTTTCAATAGGCCCACCCTCTTAACATGAATATAGAGGATGATTCACGAGGAGTTACCGCCACTCACAGGACCTATACCTTACATCAATTGGAGCAAAATATGTCATATAATAGTGGGTCCTATTCCCAATATTTACTGAGTAACCCGACAATCAGCATACCCACTCCACAGTGGAAAGCAGTTTGCAACAGCGTTTCAACATCAATGTGTGGTGTGGTGTCCTACACGATCAGCTGGTTGGGCCATTCATTTCCCCGGGACGCTTGACTGGTGTGGTGTGTCTGCAATTTTTGCAAGAATAACTGCCGCTGTTACTCGAGGATGTTATGTTAGCAGTGAGACGTCGTATGATCTTCCAGCATTATGGTGCACATCCTCACTTCCACCGTGCTGTGGTTGAACACTTAAATGTGCATTTCCCTGAGAGATGGATAGGACGAGATTGTTTTCACCCCTGGCCTCCTCAATCGCCAGATCTAACACCACTTGAATACTGCATATGGGGATTAATGAAGGATATTGTTTACCAAAGGACTGCACAAACACGTGAGGAACTACTTGCGCATATCATGCATGCCGCTACAGANTATTGTTTACCAAAGGACTGCACAAACACGTGAGGAACTACTTGCGCATATCATGCATGCCGCTACAGAAATCAAATACAGCCGTGTGCAGCTACGTAGAGCAACACGTGCGGTTCATAAGCGTGAGGCCAATTGTCTGTAAGTAGACGGAAACATTTTTGAACATCCTTTAGTAAGCTTGTTTGACGTAATTGCGTTGCTCAACTTTAAACAATATGGTCTAGTAATACATCACTGTATTTAATTCTGAAAGTGTTATTATTATAATCGTCATTTTTCAAATGTTTCTAATTACTCTGTAAATATTGGAAATAGCACCCACGTTTATATTATATATTTTTTGCTCCAAATTATGTAAGGAATAAGCCATGTGAATGACGGTAACTCCTCGTGAATCACTCTGTATTTTACTTGCACAAAAACTACTGTATGAACTTAAAGCTCTTACTTACATAAAAAGTGTAGTAGACTTAAATCCCGTCCACGTTGTTTTAGGTTGTGTTATTGGCAGAACAGTAGTCCAGTTTTTAACAAGGAGAGTGGATATTGTGCAGCTCATATGAGCACTCTACACCTTTTACCTCTATGGCCTCGACAGGACTAAGGTTTATTCTACTCACGTAATGAATAAATTGAGATTATTTATAGGTAAGTTTGGCTTAGGGAAAATTTCCGTCGCTAGGTGCGCAGTCTTCCAGAAGGTAACTTTTAATTACAATTTTAAGATACGTGAATAATAAAGGGGAACATTTTACTTAGTTACGAAGCTTTTTTTATTTATGATTGTGGCAACTTCCCGGTTTTAAACATATAAAATAGATAAAATCATGTATCTTCCGACACTAGGCTTACCTAGTGGCAAAAATTTTCCTTTCGCCAAACATTTAACACTGAGCTTCCCGACCTGTAGTAGAAGTGACCACAGCATGTGGTATAGATTGTCACCCTCTGTTGTGCAGATTCAACTAACCTAGAACTGTAGGAGAGTAAGTGGGTGGTTTTGAGGCCGTAGTGCGAATATGGGGAAGAGTGATTACGCCAGCTGCACACAACCAGTATCTGTGTCCTAACATTGAACTGCTGTTCTGAAAATACAACTTTCATAATGACGTAGATAGCATTTGAGGTTAGAACACTGTTTCGGAAACTAGTGCTGTATGTTTCTACACATCCTCCAACGTATTTTGAGTACAAATATATTAAACTCAAATTAATAAAACTATTTTATAGATAAAAAAGGTGTAATCTTATGAAAATTAAGATACAAAAAAAACACGTTTATCATAGTTGACCACGTCACTTTGACAGTAATGTTGGTTTGGAGCAGGTCAATGTTGGTTACAGGCGCAGAAGACGATAAGCGGTATTAGCTTATGTTTGAGACGCGCATGTGCAGTAGCTATGATCACGACTGTACACAGGTGTTGACAAAAAGCATATACCAGGACAGAGTTTCAACTTAGCAGTACAGTGCATTCAGAGAACTATGCTTTTCATTTGTTTGCCGAAGTACGTTCTACAGTACTACCAACGCAAGAACACAGTAAACTATAAATGTTGACTTTGTTATGTTGGCAGACAATGTGCATGACGTAGTTAACCTGTATTTTATTTTTATTTCAATACTAGAATACGTTTTCTGGATAAATTATCGATTGCGTCGTTTATCCGCATTTATTTCGTTACAAATTGTATCTGCGAGATCACTAGTTTCTAAACAGTTACATGCGAATATTTGTGAAAATACACGTGGTATGACTAAAAATACTTAAATGTCACATGTATAAGTAATACTGCGCTACCGCCACCGTCTGTTTAAATTGTTTCTATGAAGAAGAAAAAACTACATAATAGTTGCATCGTCCTTATCTACACCATAATTTAAACTTAGGATATAACGATGTACTTTTCGTGGACATCATCTTCTGGTACGGTATTGTCTTCATGGCATGTTGGACGTTGCCCTAAGAATGTTTCCTCACGGTGACAGAACTTTCCTAAGGTTAAATGCAAGAAGACAATACTGCAGCAGAAGATATTATCCACGGGAAGTGCATCGTAATATCGTAAGTGTAAATTATGATGTAGATAAGGATGATAACACGTGGTGTCGTAAGGTAGTTCGTGTAGAAGAGAGTTATATTATTTTGAGTTATTTATATAGATTTCTTCTGCAAGGTATAACTGCTAAAGCTGTAAGTGGACTTTTGGAATTGTGTTTTATTTCGTAAACGTAATAATGGAAGTAAGGCGACGTTTACCAATAAGTCTGGATATGATATTTGAGAATGTTGACGTGGGGTAAGGAGTGGTTCTCCCTACTGGAGTAGGCGATGTGTGGCCGGAGCTAGAGAGGACGGCCGCGACAAGCAGGCGGAGCGGCTCGTGCTGGCTGAGGAAGGGTCACTGCTGCTGCGGGATATGTAGGTCCAGCACGTGAGTGGCTGTCACTGCCGTGATGAGCTGCGGGATGTGTGCTCAAGGACAAGGGGATACTGCAACTGTGCCGCTACTTCGCCGTGGGAACACACACGCTCACCTGCCATAACTCTTCGCTTACACGTCCTCTTGTGGGGGCCGCGATCATGTAGTGGCTAGAGCGCCTGCCTCCCACCAAAGGCGAACCATGGTCGAGCCCCGGATTTTCATACGTGTGATTCGTGCCGGACGATGCTGCTGGTCGACAGATTTTCTCGGGGATCTCCCGTTTCCCCCGCCCTTGCGTTCCAGTGTTGCATTGTTTCCACCTCACTTCACCCTCATCAGCTCTCGAGACTTCGATAACCTCTCCACTCCTCCCTGAAACATTTTGAAACATTCTCTAAAGTACTTCTCATTACTTTTGTGTTATCTTAGGTAGATGGATCGTAACTTGCAGCGGAGCACAGCAACTGGCTGTACAACATTCACAACTCGCCACAAACTACATAAAGTGTCAGAAAAATGTTACATATGGAACGAGAATGCATACATTTTGTAAAACTGTATAATACTGTAGGTTCAAGATTCAGGGCTGGCAGTTATCCGTCCAACAAGCAACTGGTCTGTGTTACCTTACTTAGTAAAGCTGGATGGAAAGGTGAATAAAGCTGTCTTGTACAGCAATGGTAGACAGAAGGGTGTACCTGGGAACTGAGAGATAAAGACCTCGGTTTCCGTTCTGCAGTTGAGGTTGCAGTTATCTCGACAGGGTACATTTTAAACAAACCACTATTTGTGTAATTTTCTAACCCGATGTTAGCAAGCCTACCGTAGCGTTACTCTTGTAAAGAATTTGGAGGAAATAAGTTGATTGGTCCCTGAGATGTGGTATAAAATACTTTATTTTCTTATTTGGTGCTGTTGTAAAAAATTGCCAAAAATGTCTTTGCATACGATGCTTCTAATATATACTGTCAACATACAAATTTTGGTTGAATTTGGTAAATTTGTTTGATACAGGTTGTTTGGGAATTTGTGATCGTAAATTTAATGGTTGGTAGATAACGCGAAAACAAGCATATTGTGTCGAGGAACACGTGTCTAGAATTTCTGCCCTGCGCAGGCGCAAACATAAGTGCCCAAATTTGAGTTCCGCGCGCACCTAGACGCCAACCCAGGGGCTGAGATGACGGGCGATTGTAGCGCGGTGAAGTATCATGTTCAGGGGAAGGGACGAAGAACAGAGCGCAGATGTTTGCAGTCAGACAGGCGCACTAGCAACTGGCAGTCCGGTGTACAGCACAGCGGACGGGTGGCTGTCGTTCGTTTACATGTTTGGCTTCGTACAGTGCGGTGTTGACAGTTGACAGTTTAGTGCGAACATGTTTGCGAACACGGATTTGGTGAACAACAACGGCGTGGCAGCATTTACATTCACTGAAATTGCTGATAAGCACTTGGTGTACGGGGAGGCCAGAAGCAATGCGGCAGAGGCAGTGCGCACTTACCAAGTGCGCTATCCCAACAGACGTGTGCCGGATGGGAGGACCTTCACACGTCTTGACCAGCGACTGCGTGCCACTGGGGACTTGATTCCACGAAGAGTGGACGCCGACGCCAGGAGAACTGTCAGAACGCCACATTTTGAGGAAGATGTCCTGGAGATCGTGGCCGAACAGCCATCAACTAGGACTAGGGTCATAGTGCTCAACATGGGCGTTAGCAGCAGTACCGTGTGGGAGGTTTTACACGAACAGCTGTGGCACCCTCACCGCCGACAAATAGTGCAGGCGTTGGGGCCAGCCGACTTCCCACAACAAGTGGCATTTTACCAGTGGTCAAAACGCTCACTTAAGCGAATCTGTGTTTTCGTGCGACGAGGCAATGTTTACTCGCGACGGTGTGTTTCAACTACGTGCGGAGTGAGGACAATCCGCACACAACTCACATCAGCTCACCAGCGGTGGTTTCAGGTAAATCTGTGGATGGGCATTGTCCACAAATTTCCGGTTGAGGCACATGTCCTTCCCCCACGACTCAACAGTAATGCCTACCTCCATTTTCTTCAACACATCCTCCCGAAGCTGCTAGATGATGTGCTACAAGTTGTGAGGAACAACATGTGGTGTCTGCAGGACGGTGCCCCAGCGCACTTCACACGTGCTGTACGACAGCATCTCAACGACTCCTTTCCTGGACGATGGGTGGGGCGTGGTTGACCGGCTGCTTGCTCCCCTCGTTGCATGACCTAACACCTCTGGACTTCTTTATGTGGCCCAGTCTACGTGACGCCGGTTGAAATGGAGGTGGAATTACAGCAACGCATAACGGCGTGTTGCGAACAGCTGCGTGGTGCGCCAGGAGTGTTCAGAAGAGTGCGAGACAACTTGCTTCGGTACTCTAACGCCTTCCTTGAGGTTGGTATGCAGCGCTTCGAACACGTTTTGTGAAGGCGGTCCACTGGTGCGCGCTCGTGTTAGCGCCTGCGCCTTTGCAGGGTGGCATTTCTAGACACGTGTTCCTTAACACAATATGCTTGTTTTTGCGTTATCTATCACCCGATTATCCTGTATATGTGGCATATTTATCTTTATTTTTTTATGAAGCCGCCATTTTGAATATTGTTGTCAGATTTACTTAAATCATGTATGTTTACAAGGTTTCCTGTAGAATTTATGGTGTGCATAATTGGTGCTAATTAGTTGAACTGTTCCTGAAATATAGCAAAATGTTACATCTTTATTCAACTGGCACTATTTTGTAAATATAAATGGAAANGTTGAACTGTTCCTGAAATATAGCAAAATGTTACATCTTTATTCAACTGGCACTATTTTGTAAATATAAATGGAAATTTTTGATCTCTGTGTGCGTAATATATGCTGCTACTGAATACTGATTGTGTAAAAAATTTGGTTGAATTTTGTTGAACTGTTTCATAGATACAACATACTAAACTAAATTACTTATATTAACACCATTTAAATAGGACTGCCACAACTAAAACATGTTAGTTTACATAACATAATGTAGCGTTACTGGCGTGTTATGTTTGGTGGGAATCGCTTAATTGGTCCTCGAGATATGGTATAAAACATATGTATTNCTAGCGTTACTGGCGTGTTATGTTTGGTGGGAATCGCTTAATTGGTCCTCGAGATATGGTATAAAACATATGTATTTTTCATGTAACGATTTTTATAGTGGACGACAAAAGTTATGTATTGGCAGTTTTGGTGATTGTACACTGCCAGTATAAAAAGTTAAGTTAACAACGGTTACATAATTCCGTTGGTGTAACACAATAAACTAAAATTTATTTATAGCCGCCATTCTGAAAATAAGTGTCTGTCACAATTACAAAATACATGTATTAATATGGCCTACAACAGTACTACTTCTTCACCAAATCTTATAAGATTGGGTTCATTGTTTCCCAAGATATGGCATAAAATGTCATCTTTTATAATAGGGCTATCTTACAAAATTGCAGAGAAATGAAGCCCTGGAGAGACAAATTTGATAGTTGTAATATATACTGCCAACATACAAAGTTAAGATGGAATTTCTTAGATTAGTAAAATATACTGAGCTAAAATATTTATATAGCCACCATTTGGAAATGCCTGACCTACTTAAAACATACCAGTTTACACGACCTGCTGCAGTACTATTTGTCTGTAAAATTTTGTAGTAATATGTAAATTGTTTCCCGAGATCTATATATACATATAAAAAACCCTGTGTCAGTTTGTTCGGACGCATGTAACTTCCAAAAAAATAAACCGATTTTCATTCTGTTTTTTTATAAACCTTCCTTTCGTTCCGAAGAGTGTTTGTTCACCTTTATTTTTTATCTGTATTACCTGAAAAGGTAACAAAATCTGCAAAAAGCTCATTTTTACCATGCTTTCGCGTCAGGAAGCGCCTTAGTAAACAATGCAACGTCAACAATGTAAAGTCGCAACTTAGCAACAGATCTATCTATCCATATAGAAACGATATATCGATATACCGATACTTATAAGTACGTCAATTTTCGATATATCGATACTAATATATATGTCGATACTTATAGACAAGCGAACATGTCACATACAAATCTTTGGATGTAAAATTACACGAAAATGAAGCGGTAAATTATCCGCCAGAATTTCTAAATTCACTTGATGTTCCAGGATTGCCTCACCATATATATTAATAGAAAGTAGGAGTGCCAGTCATTTTACTTCGTAACATCAATCCACCAAAACTTTGCAACAGCACACGCCTTGCAATAAAAAAATGATGGGCAATACTACAGAAGCTGCCATCTTGAAAGGTGCTTTCAAAGGAGAAAATGTGCTTCTTCCCAGAATTAAATTTATTCCATCAGAAATTCCATTTTACTTTAAAAGAACACAGTTTCCAGTCAAATTGACATTTGCAATGACAATAAATAAAGCTCAAGGGTAGTCATTGCAAATGTGCGGAATAGATTTAGAAACAGAATGTTTTTCGCACAGCCAATTGTATGTGTCGTGTTCTANTTGCAAATGTGCGGAATAGATTTAGAAACAGAATGTTTTTCGCACAGCCAATTGTATGTGTCGTGTTCTAGAGTAGTAAAACCACACAACTTATTCATACGCGTGGAAGATAGTAAAACGAAAAACATTGTACACAAACAAGTACTTCAATAGTAAAGATTTTGAAAATACGTACAATACTTTCAATTAATCTCCCAGAAATGAATTGAACAAAAATATTTTATGCCACAGCAACGCGTGGCAGGGTTAGATAGTATGACATAAAAACCTNAGAAACAGAATGTTTTTCGCACAGCCAATTGTATGTGTCGTGTTCTAGAGTAGGAAAACCACACAACTTATTCATACGCGTGGAAGATGGTAAAATTAAAAACATTGTACACAAACAAGTACTTCAATAATAAAGATTTTGAAAATACATATTCTTCTTTCAATTAATTTCACAGAAATGAATTGAACAAAAATATTTTATGCCACAGCAACGCGTGGCAGGGTTAGATAGTATGACATAAAAACCTTNCAGAAATGAATTGAACAAAAATATTTTATGCCACAGCAACGCGTGGCAGGGTTAGATAGTATGACATAAAAACCTTATTCATTCGTGTGGCACAATTGACAAAATGGCAGGAAAAGGATGGTCTAAATATGTAAAGTTGATAGTTGTGATATTTACTGCCAGCATACAAAGTTAAGTTGAAATTGATTACAGAGTTTCGACGATATATCATTCTCAGCTAAGATGGCTATATGGCCGCCATTTTGAAAATAAGTGCCAGAAATATTTTAAAAATGCCTATTATCATAATTTGCCACAGTACTACTTGTTTACCAAATTTGGTGGGAGTCGGTTAAGTGTTTACCGAGATATGACAAGAACACTTTATTTATTCGTGTGATGCTATCTTGCAAAGCAGCTTACACAAGTGTGTATGTGTTGGCAAATATATATAAAAGGAATCTATTACAGATTCATTCATCATACAAACGTTTGTCAAAATTGGTTAAATGGTATAGTAGATATACCAAATAAGCTTAAATATTGGCATTGACGCCATTTCGAAAATATGTACAAGTTCAATTATTTATGTTTATTTGACCTATTATAGTATTATTTTGCTGCCAAATTGGGTAAGAATAAGTTTAATAGTTTTCGAGATGTAATACAAAATGTTAATTTTTTCAATTAGTACTATCTTCCAAAATGGTGTGCCTACAACAATATACATAAAAAAATGTAATGTTTACATGATTCCCTGCCAGTTTGCAAAACTTGGATGAATTCGGTTGAATGGTTCCTGATATATGATATATCACCCTAAATATTTAAATGACCGCCATTTCGAAAGTAAGTGCCTGGCGTGGTCAATAACTATGAAAGTCAGGTGTCCTTACTAAGTACTATGTGTGTTCCGGGTTTGGTGAAATTCGGTTGACGGGTTCAGCAATTGAAAAGGGGACACACAGACAGGAACGTGATGGCATAAGGCTTCCTTTCTAGAAACTGTCACCTGTGAACTGAGGAAATAGCCGCGCCGTTGTGTAGAGGGCGTAACAGAAGCTGTGTCGCCTTTACACGCGAGACGTCGAAACTAGCGCACAGTGTTTTTACTTGTAAGAAGCCCTGGTGGTTATTCGATGGAACGTCTGTAGCTAAGCTCGGGCGAGTTGTAGTTGTACAGCTCGAAGACCCATGTATCTGGCTACAATGTTTTCAGATGCAACTACCTGAAAAGGCGGTTTTCAGCTATGTTAAATAGTGCAAGACCGAGTTTTTTTTTAACAAGTGTGGTGTCTTTAATGTACATTTCCCTAATAGTCTTGTAGTGCGTTATTTTCCTTTGATAAATACGAGCATTGAAAACATGTTAGGAACTTTCGTAAACAATATGTAGAGCTTCAAACACACTGCAAAACAGTTCAAGGGCCAGATGGACGAGTGCGCTAATAGAGAATAGTAAATAATTTTGCTACTTTATGGAGACCATAACTTATTTGGCTGCTGACAGGTGGCATATAGCTGCCTAAGGACCAGCAATATTAATATTTACTGTAATTATGTACATCAAAACTCGCAATATACAAGCATTGTCGCCTTAGGTGCAACATTTACCCACGTCACTCAAGTATAGACCAGCAGGTTCTCAGTGATGTAGGAACTGTACAGGAAGTTACTTGCTTGTGTCAGATTTATTCACTCAACTACAACTTTATGAAAACTCTACTTTCGTTTGTAAAACAACGCAAATGATGTCGTTTCTAACTCTGGGGAAGGCAACGGTTTGATAAGTAATGCTGTAATAGCACTCTTACAGTTTTTCTAAACATATTTTGTATTCTAGAATAGAAATGTACTGTTTAATGCTTGTGCCTTGAGCTGTACTTGGCAGAGCTGCTGTCGTTACCGTAGTTTTGGGACTGCTTGACATCATGCAAAGTTATAATTGGATACAAAATGCAGAAATAAAAACTAAAATACTAACACACGTAATTCCGCAGTTTCAGTGACTTGTTATTGTAGAGAGGTCATGCTCCTTGGCAGTCACTTAGTTAATCAAGCAACGAGCATTCGGCATCAAACAGTGGGCTGCTCTTAAAAATAGGCAGCTCCTGGCTGACGCCTCATAAATAAGTAGGCGTTGACAAAGGTGGCAGATATTAAACATTAAATACATTATTAAAAATTGCACCAAATTTGTAGACGTTGTTGACAGCTAGGAACGGCTATATTCTATTCTATAGGTTTTGCGCCATACCGTTAAACACAGAAAAGATAAATGTCGGCAGAGGACATTATCGTAAAAACTGAACCATTTCGATACCAACACTGTGCGAGAACTATTATGAACTATGCCATTGACGGATAGTTGGCTTTCTCGCTACTTGAACGTAGCACTTGTGACGATAAACAATGAAATAGTAAGGCCCAAAGTTAATTACGCGTAAGAGTAATAACCACCTCACACATTAAACACATAACTTTCTTCAACTACGATTTAATACCAAAACAACAGACCGAGCTTCATATGTTACATTTTTAAGTTAACATCGCATTCCCAAAGCTCAAAATGTTTTCGGGATAGTAATTCCTTTTAATTGCTCTCAAATCTTCACTTACATTTTCCTTTCCTACGCTTTTCAAAAACGATGCAACTAGATTATAAAAAAAAATGCAATATTTGGAGCTATGTTTTAACATTACCATTGTACTCAAAACGGGATCTTTGAGACATTTTTCCCAGAGAAACTATTAAATTGGAATGTTACCAAGATCAAAAGGTTACTGCACTTGACAAGGAGCCCACAACCTTTTCCGTGGTAAACAATGCTTTAAAGTGAATCGCCAAAGTTTTGTGATACAAAATAAGATCCGTAAGATTGAGTCTTTGATCCTACCACAAATATAAGTATAGAAAACTCGGCTGCATTATTTGTACGAAATTCTCTATGACCTTCATTGACATACATTTTTAATATGAAATCCAATCATGTTAACACGTTCTCTTTGTTAAGTAAATGATAATCACATACACAATGTTTACTACTAATTGACAACTACCCAGTTCAAAGAAAATAAAAAATATGTTCACAATATAGTGACATAATTTATATAAACACATTTACCTTAACACATAAACAGTAAAATGTATGATGAACACTTCAAGTAATTGTATATACTAGGTAATACCTAGGCATAAAATTAAGTGTCAGGACCGACTGACTGACTCAATCTCTCATCAACGCACAGCCGAAATCGCTGGACGCAAAAGCATGGAAATATAGGGATGGCTTCCCCTTATAGTGCAGGTACCCACTATAAAAGGATTTTTAGAAATTCTACCCTTAAGAGGGTGAAAAGGGGTAAAACATGTTGTAAAGGACTGGTCATAGCTCACTGAACCAATGAGATGCTGCTGTGCTCGTAGCTTCGAAAGCGAGCCTATACAAATACTATAAACTAATTTCAGAATTTGTTCAAATTCAAATACATTGAGGGTGAAAATTGATAAAATGTGTTTCCAAGGATTTATTAATAGCGCATTAAAGGAATATGATTTCATTATTCTCTTTGCTTTATAAAGTTGGTTATATAAATACCTAAAAAACAAATTCCAGGATTTTTCTAATTTCAATACCCTAAGAAGGAGAAAAAGTTCGAATGTGTTTTCAATGATGTTACCTGCATTTCGTTGTTCCCATGCCTGTAACCTCCACACCAGCATGTTTGAACGAAACTAAGCTTCAGATTAGAAATGAAACCTGTCTCTTACAGAGAATAGAGTTTAATTTTCCTTACAGTCACAGAAAAAAAAACTTCAGAATTGAGCATGATCAGTAATTAAATAGTTTATTTTCGTAGGCGGCAGGGTCAGTGAAATACATCGCGCTATGTTATTATCCATACGAGTTTCTACACACGTGTATAAATCACATTTTATATCGCAGTTAATAATTTCATAAGTTATATACCACGAAGAGTAAATTGAGATATTGTGTTCATTGCATCTGCGCAGGAACTGTGTTTTGCGACATTTAATTGGTTTCTTGTATAAAGAACTGTTAGAACTATAATCTGGCGAATCACCAAGAGAACTGTCAAAATCACATATTATAACAATGACAGGACTAAGAGTTCATATTTTGTTTGCCAATAAACCTGAGTTTTATTGATTCAAATATTACTGTAGCATTGCAACAAGAAATGCTCAGAATACAAAACTCAGTTAACAAAATCTTTTTTCTGTAGTTTTGAAAGAAATATCTCATTTCACGTATCGGAAACTTCTCTCTTGAAGCATGAGAGAGAAGTGGACATGCGACAGCAGCGCTCCTAGTGGCTTTCTACCGCTGCGAAAATAGTGTTGAGTATTTTGTATAATGCAAAACTAGTGTTTATAACTACTGAATTAATAAAAAGCGGTATTGTCAAGAAAGATCAAATGTTTACATATGATGTGAAAAATATTATTTAACTGACAGTAATATTAATTTGTGTTCTTCCAGGTATTATTAGAGTTTGTATCGCAAATGGAAGTATACTGTAAAGAAGCATAATCTTAACAAGTGGAATAAGGAGTGGTATGGCTCTATTTAGAAATGTAATCACTTCAAAGTCAACAGTTAATGCTCCCGCCTACCGGGCGTTTCAAATGCGTTGCAGAGTGTTTGAAATACTCGTTTGTCTACGAAACTATTGAACACGCGTCCAATGTGCGGATCTATGAAAAGAGCACACACATCAGACGAGGGTTGTTGAGTGATTTCAAGGCATCACGTACGTTAGAAACACCATTTCAGAGTACTCCACAATCGTTAAAAAAGCTTTTTAAAATAGCTGCATCTCATAACATACGCCTCAGATCCATTGAAAACTATTCAAGGACCCTGTATTGAACATTCATACAGACTTTCCACTAATAAAATAAGAGGATCGCACTTGAAAGTCTCATAGGTAGACGCAGAGCGACGAGAACTGCGCACCAGTTGAGAGGCTTGCGCTTAGCGGCGACGGCGTACTTGATGCGCGTGGCAGTGTCGTCCTTATTGCTCCTGCCAGTTGAGAGGCTTGCGCTTAGCGATGACGGCACTTGAGCGCAGGAGCGATAAGGACGCTTCTCAGCCTCGGAAATGGCAAAGAGCTCCAGGTAGGCGGCAGCCTTTCCTTCTTAGCTCTATACCACCCTTCCCTTGTATTACAGGAAATTATGTTTGCGATCTGAAACTTGAAAATGGTCTGGGCACACTCGATAAAGTTTGCGTAATTGTTCCGGGCCATGCTCTCTCCATCTCTCTATATTTATATTATATATATTTCAATCCTTTACATTTGGTCCAACAATTTTACTAATCTGTTGATGGATTTATAATTTCGTTCGCTTTTTCCCACACGCACAATATTCGTATAGGAAGGCGCAATTGGTGTTCAAACATACTAAAGCTACAGTTCACTAGGTGTGACGGGCTGTTCCTATACGAATAAAAATTCCAGCAGCCCCNAACAATCAACTACTTACACCTATGAATATTTATTTATAGAATAATAATAACAAAACAAGAAATGTAATAATTACTAAAAATTGGGCTTTGAAAAGGTTACTTGAGTCACTTCAAAAGTTTGTATGAAAATGAGCCTATAAATATGTCATATTACCACAAAAAATACCACTAAACTAGGCAAAAAAATGCAATTCTTCTGCTCTGTCCTACTTGTATGCTCCTTGGCGCTGTTGTTATATGAATACATAGCTTTGGGGGCTGGGCATCTCTCCAAGCCGCCAGGAGCGCTAGTAGAGCATGTTGTGCCATTTTACATAGAGTTTCCGATATAGGTGTAGTGATATTGGTTTTGAAGTGAATTGATAAATAGTTAAAACAAATTGCCAAAGAAGAAAATGATACAGTGATTGAGCATAGACAGCGCTGCCATTTAAATACATAACATTTTTCCTCTCGTGTGATTTAAGCATTAGTAATTCTTTACCCATGTATTTTTGGGATGAGCCGGGTAAAGTTGTTAGAACATAGATAGCAAATTTCCACTTTATTATGGCAACACACGCCATTCTTTCTGTAATAGGAGATGGAGCCTGCCTGTTTCCATCCTTCCCTTTTTAATGTATGGCGAACAGCTGCCAACCAGCGAGGTTCGTGAGCTCATTGTTGATCACGTAGTTTAATACTGGGACCAATTTGCCATAATGTCACATGGCAGCGATGGAGGCAAATACAACAGCGCTGCTGTTTATTTCGCTGACATGTCTCTCCAGCTATTGTCATGGTGGTTTATGTGAGATGGTATCGGCTAGCCAATTGTTAGATTTTCGCTTTAAAGTTACCGAAATGGTTTTCTCTATGGAAGTTTCTGTGCTGAAGGTCACCCAGCGAGGAGACTGCGTTTTACACAGGACCTCTCAAAGGGCTGTTTTGTTTGATGCGTACTTGCAGTGTGCATGTGAAGTAGTGTCCTTATCACGACATATTCCTCAGTCCAATTTTGACTAGCACTTCTCACTGATGTCACCTCCCATATTGCTTTGCAAGCTCCTTGCAAACGTCGTACCAGGTACGCTGGGCCTAGAAGAAACATATGAAAGAAGTAGCGCAGAAACACGCGCATACAATTTCTGAAGTTAATCGTGCCGCTGTAGCTGTATACTAACAGGAGAATCCCGAGGTTACATGGCATACGTTGCTAACTAACAGAAAGAGAACTCTGAGGTGTACAGGCCAGCCACAAAACGGCACCAAATAATGAACCCCGAAATACACAGGCCAGCCGTAGACAAGTATGAGAAAAACAATCCTGAAAGACATAAAAAAGCAAGTTCTTCCATGGCAATTCAAGGCTGAAGCGAGCACGGTACACGGTAGTAGCATGGCTTATGAGAAAGAAACTCTGCAGCTTTGAGTAGTATGAGGTACAAGTGCAAGTACCGTCATAGAATGTGCAGCAGCGCTGGATAAATGCAGAGATCGCCCTTCGAACATTTCCCTGAACCCTTCTGTAGTCCGCTGATTGGCGCCCACCCCGGGCAGACTCACTTCTTGGACCACATTCGGAGGTCCAGTGGCTACTTCTAGATGACATCATTTGGTGTCAAACACATCCCTAAATATTTTTTTTAATGCCCACTTCTGCTAAGGTGCAAGAGCAAATTTTATCACCTGATATGCAGTCAGTTGTCAATTTATGAACAGGAAGTTAAATTCCTACAAAATATTTTGTAGTGGGAAGACGAAAGGTAATTGCATGTGGAATGCATTAAATTAACTGAGTCGAACAAGGATTGGTGAAACAGTTACAGAACATGTAACATCGGGTAAACAGTTACATACAGAATCTGGAGACAGCCTTGGATAAAATTGCCTCAGAACTACAAGCACTTTGAAGTCGTCATCCATGCAGATAGAAAGCCAGCTAAAGCATATGTAGGTCGTTTTAACTAACCTACTGCAAGCGAGGTGGCTTTGGCGATAGTTGGACAACAAATCGAGCAATGGGACACCATTCTGTAGAGCGACAATGACACACTGCAGTATATTAGTTAGCTATACC
Organism: Clitarchus hookeri; assembly: GCA_002778355.1. Taxonomy (NCBI): domain Eukaryota; kingdom Metazoa; phylum Arthropoda; class Insecta; order Phasmatodea; family Phasmatidae; genus Clitarchus; species Clitarchus hookeri. The sequence continues at coordinate 418,355 of NQII01002694.1, read as the reverse complement.
GGTCCTATGACTTGCTAAAGTACCAAGTCTTATTGTGTCGTGGAAAGTATGAGTACTCAACTTTCCCTTTCTCAACATGAACCCGAGACAAAGCATCCTCTAACGAAGACAATCTCCTAAGCTAACTTTAATGTCTACCACATCGTAGTTAGGGAAGGACAAGACAATCGCTTAGTGTACTTCAGGTCCTTGTTCTGACAATTTTTGGTACCTACATATGTATACTAAATTTTAGATGGAAAGGTTGAATTCTATAAGAAACATTCAGGTGCATGAGGGCAGACACATGGATCTCAAATATACTATACAATTCGGTTAGGTAGTGGTGCTGCCATCATCATTCATTGGCAGCCCTAGATAAATGCACAAACAGACTCAGGATGCTACATGTGTTTGCTGGTTACCCTGATCTGTAAGTGACCTTCACATGTAACCCCAAATAGAAGCATATTACAGCCGCCCTTCTGCCTGGGAAAAAATCCCATGGTGGCCACGATCTTTATTGCCAGGGTATCCCATCTGAAAGTTAAGAAAATTATGGCATGTCTTGACAAAATTGACACTTTTGAGGGAGTGCAATGATCTTCTCATGTCCACATCTTGCTGAGGTTAGACCAATGTATCTCTCCCGACACGATCAACACGGTCATTTGTGCCAAAATACTTTACCCTGAGCAAGACTTTTAGCCTCATGACATCATCAAGACCAATATAATTCATGGAAACCTTGACAGTTTAAACTACAGTTCTCTGTGTGTGACAGGAGGGAGTTCCAGCAAGTAGTACTAATGGTAGTTACTAAAGAAAACCCAGACAAGCCAAGATGGATACTTACAGTATCGGTGCAGGTCTCCAGCTGATGGTGGCTTCACAGCAAATTTCTAATGGGATGGAGCTAGACGACCGTAGTTTGGTGCCATACAATCTTGTACTATCATGTACTTTCACTGTTCATATCAATGTGGAGTATTGCAACTTGGTCGAATCTATCAAATACTTCTGCAAGTATATAAACTGGGGCAGTGACAAGGGAACTTTGACACTTAAAAATGGGAGGGATGAGTTGAAGTTGTATGAAAGTAGCTATTACATCAGTAGCTCAGAGGCAGTTTGGAGGATTTTGGCCTTCCTAATTCATGAGCGCTACCCTACTCTATTACACCTCATTGTTGGCCCCAAAAGTGCCTAGCGTATGTATTTCACATAAAACAATTTGTTAGGGAAATTCTGTAATTTTCCTCGTAAAATATTTCTGTTTTTTTTCTGAGCTATGATAGATAGACGAACTTGCAAAAACCCTTTTGTATTATGATCTTTGTTCATATTTTTTGTGGAATAACAACAAATTCACGAGAAGGAAACAAGGAAAACAAGTTTTATGCCTAGCAGGAGTAAAGAGGACAATGCACTTAGAAGAGTGTACACCGCACAACCAAAAAACAGTCTGTGTTATTGTCTTCAGTTGCCGCTACGTGAGTTTCGAGGCCCAGTGTCTTTCTCAGATCTGGAAACTGTGAATGGTGTCATATATCTTACGTTTCAGTCCGGATGCAAAGCCCTTTGTTTGCTAGAAAATGACAAACACTGGGTGACTACCTTGATTGTCAGAGGGTCACGTACGCCAGTCAGCATGTGCTTGTCTCAAGACACAGGTTTGGGATAGCTCAGTAGTAGACAGGCCTCATAGTGAACTCCACTACGGCCAGCTAGAGATGGGCTTGCGATAAGCGAGAAACTGAATGAGATTCGCAGTCGAGGAGGTGTGACATGGCATCTCGTGTATGGGAGAGACGGCTGGCTACGGTTGTGGCAGATCAGTAGAAGGTGGCAGGTGTGGCTCGGGCGCCGCCTGGCTGCAGGGACGCCGACTGAGTCAGCAATTGGCGAGGACGGCGTCTCTACACGCGGGCTATAATTAGCGCCGTCCCTGTCGCGCCTTCCTGCTCGGCCACAGTCCAGCGAGGGGACACCACTCCGCAGGCACATGTCATTAACGCATTCCTCTGCCATGTCGTTCGCGTGTCCCCCCTCCCTTCCTTTCGAGGGCTCGTGCCCACTACACGCCATCACCGTACGTCTCCCAGCGAGCAAGGTGGCTCAGTGTTAGCACAGACTCGCATTCGGGAGGACCTGGACTCGCATCACTGTCCGCCAATCCTGATTTTCTTTTTCCATGGTTCTCCGGAATCACTCCGGGGGATGCTGTGATGGTTCCTTACTATAAACCATAGGGGCTTGATTCCCCTCTCCTGCTTCTCTGAGCAACTTGCTCCGCCTGTAATGACCTCGATGTCGACGAGACATTAAGACCTACCCCCCTACCTGTAGCTCCTAGCCTTCTGGCTGCCGTTAACGAGCTCTGCTCTGCTCCGGCTTGGATGCAAGATTCTTCGGAACATTCTATGCAAGCTGGCATGACCCCCAGTATGGATTTCTATGAAACATTTAGCTCAGTGCTAGCGTTTTCATTGACGTTTGGGTAATTGGTCGTGTGCAATTTTAAGTGGAACATTTTCTACAAGGTGGACGTTTTAGCCGATCAGTGGGTGGTGGTAGTGTGCTCCTAAAGACGTAGCATATACGTATTTTAAATGTAATTAATTTTGATAAATAGCAATAAATCCATTAAAAAAGATAAAAGTGAATAGTAAGTAAAAAATGCGAAAGTGTGAATTACTGATGTTATAAAAGCAGTATGTGAGAAGTATGGTTAACAGTTGTGTTTATTTAACACAAATTGTTTCAATTATCACAACAAAACAATTATGCTCTGTCCATTTAACGGATACTGATGAGGTTTTGAGTGAAGTCTGGCCTAGAACCACAGTTGCAAAAGTAAAATAAAAATAAATGCACCCGTATGTTTTTTTGTGTGGCAGGAAATATCGTCCAGCATCGAAACCTTAGTACGTACCTGCATGCAGGCTCTGGTAGCAAGTTGCCTTGGCCGGAGCTTGTGCGGAATATTGTATCGCGGCACACAGGCTTCCAAAAGTATATTTAACTTCCAATTAAAAAGTCTTTCCATCCAGGATAGTGTGCTATCGTTCGTCTCCGTCTTCAGCGCTATTTACATAATACTGCAGAACATGTGACGTGATTATGGCCGCACGACGGGAATTAACAGACTTTGAACGCGGAATGGTAGTTGGAGCTAGACTCATTGTACATTCCATTTCGGAAATGGTTAGGGCATTAAACATTCCGAGATCCACAGTGTCAAGAGTGTGCCGAGAATACCAAATTTCAGGCATAACCTCCCACCATGGACAACGCAGTGGCCGACTGCCTGCACTTAATGACCGAGACCAACGAAGTGTGCGCAGAATGGTCAGTGTTAACAGACAAGCAACACTGTGTGAAATAACCGCAGGAACAATGTGGGACGTACGACGGACGTGTCCGTTAGGACAGTGCGGCGAACTTTGGCTGTACTGGGATATGCCAACAGAAGACCGACTCGAGTGCCTTTACTAACAGCACGACATCACCTGCAGCGCCTCTCCATATCGGTTGGACCCTAGACGACTGGAAAACCGTGACTTGGTCAGATGAGTCCCGATTTCAGTTGGTAAGAGCTGATGGTAGGGTTCAAGTGTGGCGCCGACCCCACGGATCCATAGACCTAAGTTGTCAACAAGGAACTGTGCAAGCTGGTGGTGGCTCCATAATGGTGTGGGCTGTTTTTACATGGAATGGACTGGGTCCTCTGGTCCAACTGAACCGATCATTGACTGGAAAGGGTTATGTTCAGCTACTTGGAGACCACTTGCAGCCATTCACGGACTTAATGTACCCAAACCACGATGGAATTTTTATGGACGGCAATGTGCCATGTAATCGGGCCACAACTGTTCGCGATTGGTTTTAAGAACATTATGGACAGTTCCAGCGAATGATTTGGCCACCAAGATCGACATACATGAATCCCATCGAACATTTATGGGACATAATCGAGACGTCAGTTGGTGCACAAACTCCTGCACCGGCAAAATTTTCACAATTATGGACGTCTATAGAGGCATCATGTCTCAATATTTCTGCCGGGGACTTCCAATGACTTGTTGAGTCCATGCCACGTCGAGTTGCTGCACTTCGCCGGGCAAAAGGAGGTCCGACACGATATTAGGAGGTATCCCATGACTTTTGTCGCCTCAGTGTAAATAAATGCATACTTAATTAGAAAGAAAATAAAATACTTTCCTTTCAACTGTGAGGCCTAAACTTACTTTTCACGTTATAATAAATTGTATACAAAATTTTCTTCAGAAATAAAATTAATTTACTTAGCATTGATTTTTTAATGGACTTCTTTTTGATAAAACCGTTTTCGTGTTTCTAAGCAAAATATAAATCAGGCAAAGTTTTACAATAATATTTTTTAAAATGTGCTTAAATATAACAATTTAAGTCGGAAAACTCCTTAAAAGAATTATTTTTGCATTTAATTTAGACTAAATTTTAGAATTATGATTCCAATTTGGCAAATATAAGCAAATCCAGTTACATTAATTTTCTGTTTCCGTATTTCAAAGTTTAAAGTTTTAAACTGAGATAACTTATTATCCCTATCAGGGGCACTTACGCTTACCCAAGATCCATCATCGCTGTTGCCACTCAACTGGAAATATTCTTTAATTGAATGATCGGCTCTCAATTCCCTCAATATTAAGGGCCGCCCAAATCTCTTCACTCGCTTGTATACAAAATTTAGTGGCAGTGGCTTGAAATATCCGCTTCTGAAACACTATTTAAATATCAGTATGGTACATTTTAGTTTTATCCGATGCAGTGCGTTTTAAAGGCGTACTTGCAGGGCTGACGGGGAGGGAACCCTAAGTTTCCGCAGCTGGGTGATGGTGTTCGTTCGAAAGAGCGTCTCCGGCTGTTGTTTTCTCCAATGGCAGTGAGAGGAAACCATAGCTAACTCAGTCTAATTCTACTGCGATGTGGCATTCCCCTGCAAAACCACCCACCCAGATCGTATGCTTCAACACTATTGCACAGTTTGAGCCTCATTCTGTTCGTGTTTAGCACCAAACTGTCGATTCCACTTTTTAATTTTTTATTTTACTTTTCTTCTATGTACATTTTCGATCTCTTGTGTACTTTCTTATACGCAGTTTTCTTTCTTTGATGCACTTTCTTTGTATTTTCAAACCTCGACCGCCGTCTCAGTTGGCGACTGTAAACTACTCTAGGAGCGCTGATGTCACTTGTCCGTCACTCGCCGCTATAGTGATTGCTTACTCGGCTACCTCGACTGCTGTATTTGTTTCCGACAAACACTCGCGAATGCTTAGTGGCGACAAAGATCTTGGTAATTCCTCTGCTAAATTACATCTGTTTGACTGCCGCGTCACTCACAGGTGGTTCATCCCCTCGCCCCCTCCTGTACGTCTATCAGCAACCTCCTCGGACAGAGTCCGAATATACGTTCTCGAGAAACATGCTGCATTTCATAGGTCCAGGTTCCCCGTTTATATGGTAAATGGGCTAACTATAATTATATTTATACCGGGGAGTATTTGCAAATGTCCTTAGTGGAACGTTTCGATACCACTACGCCGTAGTACCGTGGTAGGTTCTGGGACAGTTATTGAAAATGGGTTCATCGAGACCCAGGCTGTATTTCGAAGAAAATGTGAGATTAATTGAGTGGAAAACACGTATTGGGTTTCATTGTCAGCGCTGGTCTTCACAGTTACTGTTAGTGGATTATTATGTTGTCACTCGTCCATTTCTCGTGCAGATACACATTTTACTTAAACAGATTGTCTCGCAGACTGTATGTCACTTGTATCACATATATTTTTCTTCATAGTTTTTGTGAACATAGTGCATAACGTAACAGAGGAGATGGTGGCAGCAATGACTGTTTTTTCTTTGTAGGCGTATTGTAGGTGAGTTTACAAATCTTTTAAGGGAATCATTCAGTAAATTACTTTTGCCGAAACGAGCTATCGAAACTACTTATCGTAGTTTAATATTGCAGGAAACAGATTATTTACACATTCGCTCTTCTCATGTCTCCTGGCAGTGAACCACGAGAAATGTAGTTGTTGGCTTAATATTCATCGCGGTCAGTGGCATGACTTAATACACACGATTCCTCTTCATAAAATGAGGTAAATTTTTGGACGCATGCGTCGATTCAAATGGGCTTGGAGTCGATGGCCGTGTATTATCTTGCGACAGATTTTCCACACTTTTTACAAATTACGCTTTGCCTCACGAACTCTACGACATGGAAGAAGATGGTCTTCCATTAAGTTTCAAACAATTTTAGTGCAGAATGAATCAAATTTAATGAATTTTTTTCTTGTAGGCATATCCTTCAATAACTTTAACGAAAGTTTGTGTCAAACGATTGCTTATATAAACATTCAGGCTCCTCTGTATTTGGATTATATTTGTTGCATTTTTCATAACAGGTGATCTCCGATATTTACGCGGAGTCATTAAGTCACGAGTAAACAAATTGGTGCACAAGCAGTACCTACCGAGCAGGCATGTTACATTAAATGTAACAAAAAATTGCGCACCCTGCGAAAATACTTTAGTAACCGTGGAAGTTGGAAGAGCCAAATCGACGGATGATAAGCAAACGACTAAAAAAATTTAAATTAAAAAAAGAATAAATAAAATACAAGCAAGTGCTGTTGACCTAAAGTTTATTTCAAACATTCAGTTACATAAAGAGATATGTGTGTTTTCTAAAATAATATGTTATAAATATATAATATTTCAGCTTTCCAGTTACAATGAATTCTTTGGCAACTAGTTTAAAAACAATTGGTTGTATCTGGTAGAGAAAGAGTTTTACTGTTGCGGGTAAGCGCTACCTTGCTGGAGACAGACTCTCGGTCACTCAGTCAAGACACCTGGTAGAGACTGTTCACTGTCAAGTGAGCACTTTTGAAAGCAATCATTGAGCAAATCACTGTTACTCCGGTNAAACAGACTCTCGGTCACTAAGTCAAGAAAGGCAACACCTGGTAGAGACTGTTCACTGTCAAGTGAGCACTTTTGAAAGCAATCATTGAGCAAATCACTGTTACTCCGGTACACACCGACATGCGGGCTGCAAGTTACATTGCCACAACGCATTAATACAAGTTGTTCTTCTTAACACTTGACGTTCTTTACGAGTGTGACGTTCAAATTTATGGCCACTTAATTAGTATTTCTCGTTGTGTACCCATTGGAGAGTGAATTTGCGTATTACTTACATATCCGTTACAACTCCACAGNTTTACATCCGTTACAACTCCACAGTTTCACTTTCTTGGCTTCGTAGCAATTCAAATGTTAGATATGCCAGAAGTATGTAAAATGGGCATAGAAGTATATCCTAAGCAGGGCTTTCAAAAGTTCTCACTTTACCTTGAATAGACTGTACCGCAGGCTGTCTTCGTTGTACTGCTGTGCATTCATTGACCCTCGTACCGCTACAATAACGAACGAAGATTGTGTGAGATGGCTCGCCATGCCACCACGCCAGTAGCAGGTAACAGAATGAAAAGGTTTTGTTGAATCAAACAAAGTTTGTTCGGAGCAACCACACTTATTGTTTGGATAGGGGAAACGAAATATTTTGTTGTTGTAACCAAATTTTGTTTTTCTTATTTGGATGTCCCAAACAAAGATTTTTGTTGGTGCAACTAATGATTTGTTTAGATCTACGTCCATCAAACAGTTTCGATTTATATAAAAAAATCGAACATCTGACCCGGCTTCGAAGCTGCATCTTCTTCATCCGAGTGGTACAACCTAGCAAACTCAGTCTAAGTGACTTCGTGTAAAGTTGGAATGTTTTTAAATAGATACATTTTAAATCCTAGCTAACGTGCGCAAACAAATATTTCTAGTTCCACAGGTTTACGTTTTAGTTCCCTGTTGATTTTGTTTTGTTAGGATGCTAATACTATTGTTAATAATTAATGTATGCACTAACAAACACTGTTACTATCCTAATTGTCACAAAAAATGCTAACAAACTCTCAAGCTGTAGGTTTGAACGAAGGCAATCAATTTAGTAGCCAACAAAATAGTATTTTTGTGTATATAGTTGATTAAACAAAATATTTGGTTCAAAGTATAATTTATTTTGGTCCAACACAGAGGATTTGTTTATTCAAACATGTATTTTGTTAGACGAACAACATTTATTTAGCTGTTTTTTTCAAGTCTTACTAGACAAAATATTTTGTTGCGGAAACTTAACGTATTATTGGCTCTATACAAACTAAATATTTTGTTGGCGTTTCCCTCAGAGAAGCGTGCCACTGCAAATAAGGTAGGCGAGGTAGCGCTCATTTGCAGCGATTAATCGATAAAGACGATACGTTGCCGAGCCGTAGCGTTGCTTTCTGCTGGCTCGTCTGTAAACGAGGGCAACAATGTTGAAATGTTAATTTAAGAATACGCGAAAGTCACCATGGTAGCAAATTTACCAATGTAAGGCATTTGTAAACGCTTCTGGTAGATACTCTAGCGAATATTCCGCATGTCGCTGAATGGAAGACCAGGAAGTCATAGTCTCCGTTACTGACTGTGTGACAGTGTAAAGGTGGGCTTACGATTACGTAATGAAGAATTAAAACTTTAAATTATGACTCGTTAAGTACACGGCAAATAAGTTAAGAAGTGTATAATTGATCCAGCAACTCTTAAGACTAGGCAATCAGAATCGTAGCAGACCAAAGCAGCGGACGTAACCTGGAAAAATGGATAAAGTGAAGCATGTTTACATACATTTAGTGATTTGTGTTTACCGCTTTTTTAATCGGTTTTGAAAAACTCGTGATATCTTAAAGACTATGCATATGCCAAATCGGGTATTAACGTAAATAAATCTGGAAAAGGTTAAATAAAGTGAATTCAGCAACCTCTTCCAAGAAATAAAACATGAGTGTGAACAGTTCCTTAAATAAAGAGAATACCGTATCCCGATTGAAATAATTCACTGCATACGATTTCACGATATGACATAACCTAAATCCAAGATTTGAATACAGTTACCCGCCACAACTATAGCTGTGTTCTGATTGGCTACTCCGTCTTGACTTATATTTAAGATATAAAATATAACGATACCATAAGTGAAATCAAGCCAAGAACGCACACAAATACTACACTAGCCATAAACCGATACCTTTGAAAACGTTGGTTCATATTGTAAGCACACTGTTTTACAGAAACTTACGTCAATCGTAAAACACTTTAAGAGTCCTGACTTTGGTAGTCTCTGAGGTTCTCGGCACCTTCACGTGTCCGCTGCTCACGACACTGTCCCACTGCAAAGAACGAGATGCTCAGACGACAGGGAGGTCCGACAGGCCGTCCCGTCCACCCTCTTCTCGCATCTCTCTCGAACTCCACCACATGCATGTACAACAGTCTCGGCATGCTGCTCACTCGTCAGTCGACCCTTGCAAGTATGTCACGTGTCACACCGCACGCTATCTTCTGAGTAGTGTTTCTGCTTCAATGGCAATAACGAACTAGACCTCGTTAGACCTATGTGAGTTCACCATCGCACGAAACTTTAGTCGTTCGCTTGTTATCCATCGATATGTCTCTTTACCAACTGCCATGATTACCAAAGAATTTTTTGCATGGTGAGCAAATTTTTGTTGTGTTTAATGTTACTTGCGTTTTCAGAAGGGACTACTTGTGTACAATTTTGTATACTAGTGACTTAATGGTTCCGCGCCAATGTTAGTGAGTCCTATTCTGAAGGGAAAAAAAAGCAACAAATATAATACAAATAGAAAAGATTTTGAATGTGTCTGCAAGCAATCATTTGACACAAATTTTCGTTAAAATTTTTAAATGATGTAGCAATGCCAAAAAAATAATAATAATAAATAAATTATATATATCTATATATAAAAAACAAAATACATAAACACAACTGTAAGAATATTTTATCCTGAAAATAATGTTAAAATACTTGGAAATAATTTTACTTAAATAGTTATCATTTCTGAAGCGCTATACATTTTTTTGATGGTACCAGTCATCTAATAAAAAATGCGGACCATAATAACTGTTTTTGGAAGAAATGTTCGAAATTTTACGAGTTAACTTTTTACGAGAAGAATGTAAAGTTAAACTACCCGCGGTAAGTAAACAGAAACGTATATAACTAATTATGTACCCAAAACCTCGTTTAAAGTATTTTCGGTATTAAACAACTCATACCTAACATTACATTCGCGATTTCAGTNAGGTAAACAGAAACGTGTATGTACCCAAAACCTCGTTTAAAGTATTTTCGGTATTAAACAACTCATACCTAACATTACATTCGCGATTTCAGTTCGTACCTTTATTTTGCAGATTTGCAAATGACAAGAATTGTTAAGTCGTTTTTATCTTATGGTGCCTACTGACATGTTGTCCATTTGTACACTAGAGCACCACACGTGGCCTCATGTAACTTACACAATCACATGCACCGTAAGAGGAATATATTGTGTAGCGCATCATTGCTGCGGACTTCGACTTCGTATTTTTTTATTACGTAAGACTTGCATTCCATCGTTAATTTTAACAAAAAACGACTGTTTATAACACTCTGTTCTTTATATCTTCCTAAATAGGCTTTGATGTAACGTTATGAATATCTCTTTTAAAATGAAACGACTCACAAGTTTATTTTATTATAAAAATGTGGCAAGTATAACCTTTAAGAAATGGACATGTTACGTGAGATTAATAACATGGTATTAATAACATGTGCACAAAGTATGTGCTACCAAACTTTTTCGCATCTCGACAGCTGACGTTAAATGATGTCGCTCGGCAGTTAGATTCCTGGAGGTAAAACAGAATACATAAGTGGTTGGAGACTGTACAGTGTAGGTGATGCCTGCTACGTCAGAAATGCAGTTTTCCACTATTGAGGACGGCTATGTATAGACGTCTTAATATAGACGTTACGTACGCACGTCAACTTCAGTTTCTCGTCCAGGTGGCCGTGGGAAAGTAACAACAAACATTTTGACAGCAATAAATTTCGTGTGTTTATAATCCTATGAAAAGTTTACGCAAGTCAAGTCAACATTTTGACCTCTTTCATTTTCATGTCCCGTTAATCAGCTTTTCTCATGTTAATTTATAGGATGACAAAATTAAATGAAATTAATTTTTTTTTTTTTTTTTTTTTTAATGTATACGAAAAATACGAAATTTTTACTTCCGCCAGTATTAAAAGGTTGCGTGCATAATACTTATATCATGAATAAACCTCAACGCCTCTGGTAAAATTAAAAAACATGACCAGCTGAATGGCCGACACTCAGGCACTCACAGGAGAAGTTGGAAATAACATAAAACTAATTTATTGTTATTGATAGGCTACGGGCGTCTGAGCTGTCTGGTAATACCCCAGCTCTGGGTATGCTGATAACATTTCCGCTTTTTTACGTGGTGATTCTAGTCGTTTGTCCAGCACTCCCTTGGCCTGAAGATTTTCGTGTGGCCTACCCGTTTTCTTTCCTTTCAGAAGTGCACTACTTTTATCACTGATTTAGGCTATTCACGGTAAAGTCTGCACTTTTTTTAAGCATTTTCATTTAAAGAAAATAGTCAATAAATATATTTCATTGTGGCATTAGACGTTAAATTTAGAGTATGGTGAGATTTGTACACTGTGTACTTACGTACAAATATTTATTTTAAGAAGTGGCGGAAGGACAAAAAAAGGCTGATAGGTAAGAGGTAACTAGAGCATCGAAAGTGCTCATTCTACCGTGAACAGAGTGTAGTTTCAAGTCAGACATTTTCTGGACGGAGCCATGCACAAGGGAAGAAACCCACATAATTTCCGCTCTAGCATTCGCCACAAACTATTTATGACATGAAACGTCGCGTAGAGTGCGGATTGCAGAAATACAATTCAAGACTTCTTGCTAGTTTTGGTAAGCGCTGAAAAGGATGCAAAGTAAATAACGTTTCCACCCGAAACATTTATATATAATATTTTTACTCACAAAGCCATAGAATTACGCCGTAGGTCGAGTATATCTGAAAACTAAATAGCACAAGTGATGAAGCGCTAGTGTGACAGGAGGGTAACAGAAGCTGAACTATACTTTGGCGGACACAGGCGAATGTAGAACCGCGGCCCAGGAGAGAATCACGTACAGAAGACAAATCGCGAGGCACTCCCGTTGACGAGAGTGAACACATTCGCAGACTGGACACGCATCACGTTGAAGACAGACATGGCAAATGTTTGCTACTCCCTGGGTTCTATTGCGCACTTTGCAACCTACTTTCAGAAGGAAGGAAAGGCTTGTGAGATCACTTTCCTACGTGTGTGTGTGATGAAGAGAGAGAGACACACTGCGTATGTTCCCTTAAAAACTTTTCAAAACGTGAACTAATTTCGCAAAACTAGGTACACACATACTACTTAGCAATGCCATGCTACTTTCATAGGTTTCGACCACGCCAGGCACTTAAAAAATTGCAGCAATTTTAAAAATTAGGCTTTTATATCATATCTCGGGAACCATTCAACCGATTTAAACCAAATATTATTTGGCTGTGCATCACGTATGCATTAAATTTTGGTATTCGTCCCCCATTTTGAAAGGTAGCACAACATGAAAGAACAGCTCTTACGTTATATCTCGAAACTACTAGACGAATTCACGCGAAATTTAGCTCGTAAATAATACTTTGTATACTGACAGTATCTTTAACATCATCAGTTTTGCTAATACATAACCTTTTTCTCCTCCATTTATGAAGTTCATCACGTGGAAAAGAAAGTAGGTTTTATACTATATCTCAGCGACAAATCAACAGAATTCCACCCAATTTTACAAGCAAGTAGTGCTTCAGAGGGGCATGTAGACTTACATGTTTTAGGTGGGACAGTATTTTTTTTAATAGCGTTAATAAAATAATTTAATTTAAAATGTCACATATATTTAAAAATATGACAAAATTCAACCACCCTTTGTATGCTAACAGTATCCATTAGAATCAACAATTATGCGTACAGGTATTCTCCTTTGCCAACCTTTTTTTAAAATATTGCTAGGTGAGAAAATATAACATTTTACCATATTCCCGGAACCATCCAACTAGATACCATCGAATTTCGCACACAATTAGTGCTGTAGAAGGCTATGTAAACATAAATGATTTAAGGTGAGTCAGATACAAATGTTCGAAATTGTGGTCATATAAATAACTGAGATAAGTTTGTTATATCTATTTAACAATTTAACCAAATTCAGCCATACTTTGTATGTTGACAGTATCTATTAGCAGAATCGTAAACAGGACCACGTTTTTAGGCAGTTTTGTATGATAACACCAAATACAATAATAATTTATATGCCATATCTCGGGAACCAACCAACTTATTTCCGCCAAAATATTCACACAAGTAGCGCTATTGGTAGGCCATGTAAACTTGCGTGTTTTAAGTGGCTCAGACACTTATTTTCAAAAGATGGCCCTGTAAATATTTTAGTTTACTAAACCCCGTCATTCAAAACGTTAGACTGATCACATCCGAATACGACCTCCGTAATGGAGTTGTGGCACGCTAGCTTCTTATAGTATGGTGTTTTCTTCGTTTGAGTCCCGGATAATTCACGGGTGTATTTTTAATTGTCTCACTACTGTTGCGTATGTCTTTGGTTAGTTCTCTGATGACGTTGCCGGACATTTCAGTCGGTACGAGTGAGAAGTGTTCACCACAGACGGACTGGTGTCTGCCGTGACCTACAAACCCCGGCTGGAACGGGCGTCGCCTTAGTGCAGTCTGGTGCAGGAGATGGTATCGCAGCAACGTCCGTCAGCGTCACCAATCTTCAAAGCGGGCTGGATCATGTGCCGGCCGGTCACAATACCGCTCTGAATACATTTAGCTAAACTCACGTTAATAGTAATTTAGAATTATTTCAGCTCTTACCATTTTGAATACGTATTGCGATGGCCGTGAATTACCAACGCCATCTTCATTGTCTGCAAATCCAAGAAGTTTGAGTTACTGTGCACAAAGGGGTTGGTCAACTCAAGAAGGCAAGGAAATGGCGGGGTTTTACCTGTAAACGCACTGGACATCACAGCTTAGTTTATTGGACAATGAATCTGTTCACTGACTTATCCCTTCGTCATCAAACACTGTTTCGTACAAAGTAACTAAACGTTTGTAAGCTACTAAGAGCACAAGATGACTGCAACTGGTAGATGGAACTCTTTGTGTGTCAAACTAATAGTATTATTCAGTGTAGATCAGTTTGAATTTTTTTTTCGGAAGTATAAGGTGACATAATTGGTCTAACTCTTTAGTAAGTGACGTGCAGCAAGTGACATGAACTCTGACGCCTGTAGCTGAGGTTCTTTTAGTACAGATAGTAGACAGACAATGTGACCAAGCTGCACAGTTCAGTATGTAAGATTTGGGCGGCTCTTAACATCGAGAACTTGAGAGCCGATGAGGGTGTAGTGAGGTGAGTATGGAGCAATACTGGAATACAAGGGCGGGGGAAATGGGAGATCCCCGAGAAAACATGCCTGCCAGAGGCATCGTCCTACATGATTCCCACATGCTATAATCAGGGAGTAACCCCGCTGGGTATTGAACCCGGTTCGCCTATTTGGGAGGCAAGTAGTCTGACCACTACACCACCGCGGCCACTATGAAAACAGTAAATGCTCTCGTTTGCTAAGTATTGTATTAGATGATTAATTGTTGCGAGTTGTAAGCCTACCTACGTTGTTATGTTGCAATTAAAATGTTGACCATGAAAAAATTAACTCTCAGAATTAAAAATTGTAATTTAAAACTTTAATAATATGTACGACATTTCTGGATTAAATTATGTTTGGAAGATAATTTACAGTTATTGGGCTGAAAATAATTGGCTTTAAAAATGCTGAGCGGCTACGGCAGAGCACGTGGACACTCGATTAGTGAGCGTTTCCAGCTCAGTGAACGCCAATGTGCACGCGGTCTTTATCCTCGTGTGTAGCGAGTGTCTTGCTGGTCTTATCACAATATTTTTTCGGTAGTTCGTTATTTGATGAGTGGAAATGTCAAACGTTCCATGTGCCATTTTTGGAAAACAATTATTATTTCACAAGTTTGTTATATGTGCCCATGTGCATATCCTTAACCTTGTTCCAAGTTGCAGTATGCAGAGGAAGTAGTTGAAACATTTAAAAACAGATAGTGACGTGCAGCTTGTATTGTGAGCGTTGCATTAGTGTTCTGTTATATGTGCAGGTATTGGAGGTTATGATGTGTAAATACGTGTTTACTTGAATACAAAGTTAATTTTTAATAGTAGGAAGTAACTGGAGACTTAGAAAGATTAAAGGTTGCTGGAGAGCTAAACAAAGAAAGAGCAGAATATCGGGAAAATGTTATGTAAGGAGGAAATCAAAAGGTATTATTGTAGAGAAACAATTACCAAGGAATATGAAAGGAGGTTTGAATAATAAAAGAATGACAGTTTATTGTGTTTAGTTTGTTAAAAATAATTTTTTAAATTCTATTTGATGTTTAATACTTTGTATGCTGTTTTGTAAAACATTCTAAATTTATTTATATGGTTGTAGGCATCTTGTAAATGCAGTTATAAGTGCAGTAAAATACCATGGCACTGGCAGCTGAAACTTTTCAATGATAAACACGGACTAATGAGTGAAAACTATCAGGGACATACTTGTTAGGTCTAATGCAGATATCAGTAGACGCAGACTGGGTAAGTATGACGCTCCAGCAAACAGTCATCGTCAGTGCACGGTGGGCTAATTAACACCTGATACAGATGGTGGCACAAGGCAAGTTTGTAAAATAATATTTTAACACATTTTTGGGTTTAGGCACACATTTATACAAACACTTCAAGCCAGACAAAAACAAGTGGAATCCATCTACATGGTCAACCGCAGTAAAAATCTACTTCTAAACCAATTTAGTGACATTGTTAGAGAGCAAATAAAAGATCACATAAACAGTTTACGATATGATTAATGTCATTATGGTCACTAAAAGTCAGGTAAAGAGTATTTAAAGCTATATTTGAATGTATAAAGAAAGTCGTTTCACATGTGCCCTTTCACAGGCCTCGCATAGACACATGCAAACAGAGCCCCGTGATACATTTCCAGAATGGATACTCACAAAAGCCAGCATACAAAAGGAACTACATCATAAAAAGTACAAACGTACAATGTAATCGAAGGCCATTGACACAGCTGGTGCAAAGCTCCCAAGCTGTGACAACACAGTACTGTCCATTGATATGCACCAAGTATTGCCTTTACCAACGTTAACACATAGCAGTATGCATTACTGCAGGCAGTTGAGTTGCTACAACTTGGGGGTTCATGCCAGTGACGACAATAATGCTCTTATGTGTATGTGGAACGAAAGCATTGTGTCACGAGCTAGCCCCGAGGTTGCTTCATGCTAATTCGAAGTTTTCAATCTAGGAAAACTAAAACGTAAATAACTTATTATCTGGTCTGACAACTGCACTGGCCAGAATAAAAACAGTACGGTTGTATTTTGAATGATGCCCCTGTTTATCCTAGGATGGCCATCGTTTATTGAGTTGAGAGACTTCGCCATTATCGAAAAACGAAGGAGGGTAAGGAATGTGTTCGTTCCCCAAGATTTACACAAGATTGTTGGGTCAGCTAAAGCTTTCAACACTTTTCACGTAGTTTCAATGGATTCAAGCGGCTACTTTGATTTTAAGAATGTTGCAAACATTCTGTCGACAGTAAGTAAATGCAACGTTTCCAAATGAACAATGATTAAAGAAAGTGTCTCAAATCCATCGAACTCAACTAGCTATCAAAACCACTTACTCTGAATTGGAAGAGGGGAAAGCTTTAAAGAGCGGAGAAACAGTGGCTGATATACAGAAAGCTGTACTAAGTCTAAAAGATCAACCCAGTGTGTCAGCTTAAAAAAAAATTTGTCAACAATTATAAGATTTCTTCCTGAGGAACACAGACTATTACGTGAGATTAGTTAGTACACCTTTGTAACAGGTGAAAATATAAACATATTATTGTATGTCATAGAGCTAGTTTTTTTGTATCATAACAGTTATGATTCTCTTTAACTAGATTTACATGTCACATTATGCTTAGTTACATACGTGATTTACTGTCCTGGATGTGTTTTTGTCTACTGAAACTGCAGAACATTCTTGTAATATTCCATCGACATTTGTTCTAGAATAATTACAAGTAAACAGTACTTTTGAATGTGGCTGGTCATGTATTATATTTGGTAGGAAAACAACCTATTTTTTGTCATTATAATATTCTGAAGTTGCTGTCCAAACGAGGTTTGGTGTTTAATTAAACCTATGTCCATACTCACAGTGGGTTATTTTTGTACATCGGTTATTCTACTACCCTAAATATGTACGGACATTTGTAATGACACTATTTTCTCAACAGCCACTTCACGTGGCGTATATAACGTTCTTTTTGTGTTAATTGTACTTCCCTTTAACCACTGGTTTTCTGGAAATGATTTAATATACAACATAATTTTGAGGCAGAAACGAATCTTCTATCAGATTACGGCAGTAATACGTTACATATAAACAGAGGCAGGTGATTTGTTTCCTTCTCCTGTAAAATTTAGAAATTAGCACTGAGAACGTTTGAAAATTCCACTTTTCATTTTTGTATTTGCTTTCATTGAGGTTAATTTTATGCATCAGAATCGTGTCGTGCGTAAACATGTGGTATAAAGTCACGCGTTTTGTAAATACATAAGAAACATGAGACATGTTCGCGGCGTTGTGCGTAGAAGTTGCCACTCCGTATTGTGAAACGTGTCGTAGTGCTTTAGAGAAGGCACTGGCAAGGAAAGTCGTACTGCTAGACAATACACCTGTCTGTAGATGGGCGCTCATATGCAGCCACGTGAGTAGCTGCCGGCCCGGCGACAACGATGCAGCGCTGCCAATCACTAGCGTCCCCAGTCCAGTCGCGTGGACGATCCCGTCCAGTTCAGTAGCGCTTTTTTCGCACAGTTAAAAGGAAACATGAGAGGATGTACAGGTAATCTTATTGGCCGCATATTCAAGTAAATTTTCCTATATGCAGCATACAGGATCCATCACTAACGAGCATAGGGCAGCGGTGGTGTAGTGGTCAGACTACTCGCCTCCCGCCTAAGCGTACCGGGTTCGGTTCCCGGAATTTCGCAAGTGCGAGACGATGCCGCTGGTCAGCTGGTTTTCTCGGGGATCTCCCGTTTCCCCCACCCTTACATTCCGGCGCTACTCCATACTCACCTTGATTCATCCTCATCGGCTCTGATGACCTCGATGTAAACAGACGCCTAAAGCTCTCCACTTCACTCCACTAACCAGCATATTGTCAATATTGCTACAAGTTGTTTATCCCCAAATCCATTCTCTACCAGAACGACATACTTCTCCGTCGGATCGACGAAATTAGCGTCGTATATGGCATATTTTTATGTCGGCCGATTTTTGTCGTGCATTCTCGTACGACACAAATCGGATGCGTAAAAGAGCTTTAGGCATAGTGCATTTTTAGTGCGTCTTGTTTTGTGAAATTTAACTTTACCGGTACTGTAAACCGTTTCGTAAAATGGTTTGGCACGCCATTTTCCGTAACCTTCATGAAGCGCCAAGAGTTCCAAAGTTTCCGTTTGTTGGTTTTGCGGAATAGGTGAAGTATTGCATATACTAAATTATTATATAATTAAATTATCTGGTATAATTGGCTGGGAAGCGTACTTTTAGTGAAGTAATCGTTGAAGGATAATCATAGAACAAGTGTTCTTGAGTAAGGGTTAGAAATTGCAGATGGTAATTAAGTGTGTTCTGTATCTAATGTATTTCGAAACAGTTATTGAAATGTTTCAAATGTATGTGGCTTAAACACAACCACCTTTTAACTCTTCGTTTTGAAGAGTAAAAACAATATTTGTTTAGTTTAATGAAAATTTAACTACTCCAAGGAAAACTTCGTTAAAAATGTTGGTCTAACGAGTGTATTTATCACTCTCATGTGGTAATCGTGCCGGACGATGCCGCTGGTCAGCGAGTTTTCTCGGGGATCTCCCGTTTCCGCCACCCTTGTATTCCGGTACTGCTCGATACTCACTGTTGGGGTCACCAGAGGTTAAGCTCAAGATCCCACAATCCAAAATGGCAGCCGCTCGAGGTTACTGAGCCAGCACCACGAACCTTGCACATGGGACAAAAACTTATCTTTTACGCTACTGATATTTCATGTAAGAATACCTTACCAGATGCCTGAGGAAAAATACGGAAATGAAATTCGTACTAAACAAATAGTTTTCAGAGGTATATTAATGGATAAATACTAGTTGTAGGCTAGGGAAAAACAGGGTGGATAACGTACGACGACGTGCGCAGGTCTAACACCGACCCGATTTTCTGAACATTTTAGGTTATGCTCGTACGTACAATTATGACCGCTCAGGTGCTCCTGTGTTGCTGTAATAACCAATTTCAAGCAATCCCTAATACTGAAGCATGCCCGCAACGACGTAGGCTACTGATTCCGAAAATTGAAACCATGAAAAAAAAAAAACCTTGCTTCAATCTTGCACTAAATCTGGTAATTTTTTTTGGTTATGGGGAAATGTTTAGATGGTGTGTAGGTAGTAGGTAGAGCTTAATGTCTCGTCGCCAGCGAGGTCATTAGAGACGGAGTAAGCTGCTCAGAGAAGCAGGGACGGGGAAGGAACCGGCCGTGCCAGCATGCGCCTGGAGTGATCTCGGGAAAACATGGAAAATGGAAATCAGGATAACCTGACAGAGATTTGAACCCGTGTCCTCCCAACGAATGCGAGTCAGTGTGTTAGCATTGCACCGCGTCGCTCGGTGGGGAATGTACGCAAACATGAATACAAATTGGGTAAATATGAAGAAAGGTGTATTAAAATACATAAAGAAAAACAGGCAATCCTTTTAAAGTTTGGTGTCCCAATAGGGAAACACGGAGAGGAGAGTGAATAAGTTCTGAGGTTCAAAATCAGGAATAATCTATAATCAAGCAAATTAAACTATGACGGCTAACCTTAAGCCTAAGACTCCAACCGGTATAAACTTTTCATTATCCTGAAGGCTTCATACCAGAAATATACCAAAACGCCCGAAAACTACTAACAACTGCCGAGCAGTCCCGAGTCGACCCAAAGCACCGAGCCACAAAACCACATTGTCCCATTTAGTTTACGTAGTATTATTACCTACATAATTACACAAGTGGTTTGTAGGCAATAAAGAATATACTAGCGCAATAGTGCGCTGAAAAGTCGCAGATATATTACTCTCCACAAATTATGTTATTTTGGCTTATGGGAACAGTAAAACACAAAGAAAAAATTTGTTGTATATATCAACTCTGCTTAAGCATTTGCTGGTATTACAGTAAATATTGCATGATCCATCAGTTTGTTAAGCTGTCAGAATTAATGTCATGAAGTTATTTGATGGCCTTCGTACGTGCAGCCTGTCCAAAATGGAACTCTAACCCACTACCTTTGGCTGATATACAATGCATTTTGATGACGTTGTCGCAACTAAATATTTTTTAGGTATAACGCTTTGTTGTTGTCGGGATGTACGTTGATGGAACACGAGAGCAATCATGTGACTTGCGACTACAGACGCGATGAAACTCAGGTGACGTGTGAGAAGCTGCTGAGTGAACGAACATGGCATTGCTGTCTCGGTGTTTCCAAGTCGATTCGGTGGCTTCCTGCAAAGCAGACTCGCGTTCTCTCGTATTTTGCGAGAGAGATCGATGTGGTAACTCGGAGCGCTGTTTGCGAGCCCACTTTGCATCTCATCACCATGTTCCTGCACCGGAGGAGCGTCGCACAAACTCAGTTTGTTGCCACAATCTTGAGAAAGCAGACTGAAGATAGTAACAACTCCCCGCTCGCTTACATCTTGTTGGATGACGGCCCTTGCACTTCTTTTTCTTTTCTGCTACAATCACATCACGGATCACGGATGCATGGATTACCTGTTACGGTGTAGAAACAAATAGTGCAGCAGTTATTTCTGTTTATTCTTCTTATACCAAGACCTTACGCCTGTTCCGTTACAAGACTCTTCTTCCATGTATGCCTCGATCTTTCAAGTCTCTTTCCCTTCCGGGTCTCTGATATCTCACTTTTTTCACCAGCCCATGTTCTTGCAGCCTACATTTGTCAGTTTATTTTCTTCGTGAAACTATCCATTCAGGAATGGAGTTAATCTGACACTCTTTTTTTCTCATTTCTTTCTATATCCAATAATAGTTTTATCATATATTTACCTCGATATCTGCATTTTAGCGACTTCTGGTTGTTAGGTATACATTGGTTCACTTCTTTTTTCTCCTGCATATGAGTATATTGGTATTACCTCAGATTTACATATTCTTGCTTTTGTATCCTTCCTTCTTTGGTTGTATTGTATTGGGTAATTGATATAGCGCAGTTGTGCTGTCTGGTCATGTTGCCGTGATTTATAGATATCCTATCACATATATTTACAACATACAAGATAATTTTCAAGGTGATACAGTTTGTCTTCTACTTCTAAACAGGAAAATTATAATTTCGGCAGATTTTGTTGCAATTGTAAAGTGGCCGTTACAGATCGATCGTTTCCAGCTGCCAGAACAGCGCTGTCAGCAAGACGTTCAACATGAGCATTACGTTTCCCTATTCTGTGTCCTTTTTTGCTTACATTTGTCGTATTTTTTATTTGATATTACTTTGAAAAGTTAAAGGACTTATTTGATCAGCCATTCTTAGTTTTTCGTATGTGAATATGGAAAAATATAATTTTACAATGTTTTTATTTTAAATTTGCATTTTGAGTGTGTATAAAATATTAAAGTCAATATTCTGCAAGGCACCTTCATATAGCCTTAAATATTTTAATCATATATATTTTTTAAATATATATATATAAGAAGTGAATATTCTCAAATGGGGTACTTAAACCAGCAATGCCGGATTGTCAAACTCCAAATGTTTTCCACCAGTTGCCTAAATATAGAGACTACTTCATCACGAGTTTTCAATTCCTGAATCTCCACTGGTGATCTTTCCATTCTGATATCCAAACAACTCATTAGCTATGTAGTTTGTTCACTTTAATGGCGTCAAAACCAACATATGTAAGAGAGGGTACAGCAATAGAAGCATTTAATGTAGAGTTCGTGCCAGAAGACTTGTTTCTATTAGTACATTCCTCTGTTAACATAGCAAGTAGCATTTTTGACTGGAATACTCATCTTAGAACAAATCCTGTATTAAGTAATTATTTTGGGGGACGGGGGATCGAGTCTAATCGAACTGGTCTGTGAAAGAAGAAAATTGTGCTTTACGAGACGCGGAATATTCAGTCAGATAGAGGCGGCAAGAATGTCATCCCTTGATCTTTCCTAGTCACTGTACAACTCATAGTGGTCTAGTCGGTGAGATGTGCCGTACGGCGAAATATATAAACTAAGATTTATTTCATAAAAATATTTATTTCACAAAAATCTTAGTTCTTTCAAATATTAATTTGGCAGGAGGAGCTAATTGTTTTATTACCGATTAGCTAACGGCAAATGTAATGTTTAAAAATGTTTAAAACTAATTTCTGGACATTTAAATAATATAAAACTACGACAATCTCTCTCTCTCTCTCGGTATATATATATATATATATATATATATATATTTATTTATATTTATATATACACACACACACAAGTATATATAACACAAATATTACAAAATAGTTGGCTCTTTGTTACCCAAATGTTATCAGTAAAGAGTAGGAATATTGTAAGCAATGCGTAGAACCACGTTTCCTTAGGAGAAATACACGACATATTTTAACCCACTCAACTAGATTTAATTGAATTAAATCGAGTACGCACGACTGATTGATGGTGTTTTTTCATCAATGAAACTATTGAATANTTTATATTTATATATACACACACACACACAAGTATATATAACACAAATATTACAAAATAGTTGGCTCTTTGTTACCCAAATGTTATCAGTAAAGAGTAGGAATATTGTAAGCAATGCGTAGAACCACGTTTCCTTAGGAGAAATACACGACATATTTTAACCCACTGAACTAGATTTAATTGAATTAAATCGAGTACGCACGACTGATTGATGGTGTTTTTTCATCAATGAAATTATTGAATACTCACCGAGAAGTGTCATGCTGGATTCTATGTCATATTGCACCCTAGTGTACGACTCACAGCTCACAAGGTGAGCTCCGTGCATGTTTGAACAAGGCTTACCTACAGCCATACAGCGGCACGGCACATCACACACTGCTTGCTCACTAACACGCAGGTCTGTGTACTGTCCTAGTAAATGTTCTTGTTGTACAGTATTATTGTCTGGAGGAGCGTGGAACAGGGNTGCGTGCATGTTTGAACAAGGCTTACCTACAGCCATACAGCGGCACGGCACATCACAAACTGCTTGCTCACTCACACGCAGGTGTGTGTACTGTCCTAGTAAATGTTCTTGTTGTACAGTATTATTGTCTGGAGGAGCGTGGAACAGGGTTCGCTAAAGCAGCACGGCACATCACAAACTGCTTGCTCACTCACACGCAGGTGTGTGTACTGTCCTAGTAAATGTTCTTGTTGTACAGTATTATTGTCTGGAGGAGCGTGGAACAGGGTTCGCTAAAGCAGCACGGCACATCACAAACTGCTTGCTCACTCACACGCAGGTCTGTGTACTGTCCTAGTAAATGTTATTGTTGTACAGTATTATTGTCTGGAGGAGCGTGGAACAGGGTTCGCTAAAGCAGCACGGCACATCACAAACTGCTTGCTCACTCACACGCAGGTCTGTGTACTGACCTAGTAAATGTTATTGTTGTACAGTATTATTGTCTGGAGGAGCGTGGAACAGGGTTCTCTAAAGCTAATCATACNATTGTTGTACAGTATTATTGTCTGGAGGAGCGTGGAACAGGGTTCTCTAAAGCTAATCATACACACATGTAACAGGCTAGTTTCTTTCAGGTATAAACATGAGAGCCTGTGGGGTGTGGTGTAGTGCAGTTACACCAGTTTTCACTCCCGGTGCAACTACACTCACAGAGTTGAAAGGAACGACTTTTGTTTCGTTTTCACCGCGATTTGCTGCAGGTTTGACAAAACGAATTTTTTCGTACCGTGTTTTTCCTTGTTAAAAGAATGCGAATGGATTTTATAATTTTAGTATTGTTATGTTGCACGTTAAGCATTCGTGAATTACACTGGACAGCCAAAAAACTGGTATAGGCGTGCGTATGCAAATAACGGAGGTATGGAACCAACCAGAGTAACGCGATGCGGCCGGCAGCTCCTATATAAGACAACAAGCGTCTGGCAAAGTTGCTAGATCAGTGACTGCTGCTACAATGGCAGATTATCAAGATTTAAGTGAGTTTGAACGCGTTGTTATAGTCGGCGCACGAGAGATGGGACATCGCATCTCCGAGGTAGCGATAAAATTTGGATTTTCACGTACGACCATTTCACGAGTGTACCGTGAATATCGGGAATCCGGTAAAACATCAAATCTTCGACATCGCTGCAGCCAGAAAAAGATCGTGAACGAACGGGACAAACGACGACTGACGAGAATCATTAAACGTGACAGACGTGCAACCCTTTCTCAAATTGGCGCAGATTT
>NQII01002694.1:345512-393558 GCA_002778355.1 Clitarchus hookeri | reverse complement strand
CTACACGATATTAGGCAGGTGTACGAGTTTGTTTGGCGATTCAGTGTATATTAAAATTATATGTTATTAGTTGTTGGTGCGACACATTTCGAAGATATCCTCGCAAATATGTGATAACATCGAAAAACATTGCTCGTGCTAGCATCTCTTTCTTGTTTATGGACTAAATATTTGTTAGCGTCTGTAACAAACATTATTACATGTTGATTTATACACGAGATACTCCGTATTCAATTTCCAATCACCCGTTTAACGTGGATTTTTAAAATACGAATCAATTTGTTTTTTATTAAATTTTTTTAAATTTTGAAATTGTATTGAGAATTTAACTGGCCTTGTATGTATAAATTTAATAGGCAGTTTTGTTAGCTAGTTAGTTTATTTTCCAGAGAGGTGTATTAGGAAAATAATAAAATTTAAATTATTAAAATGTTGACTATTGTTAGTTATTTTTATCCAATAGAATTTGAAGACTCCATAGTCAAGTTTGGTTATAAGTGCCCTACTTCTGGTGAAGAACGGCACGATGGTCTTGTGAATTTAATTCACGCAATATTAGACTTTTGCGCCATTTGTGCGGTAAAGTGTTGCCACCGAAAAACACAGACAGCGGGACAGCTGACAAATCAGGGCTAGTAAAAATGGAGCGCTACACGAACGAACAACGCGTTTTCATTGTTGAGAAATATTTTAAAAATAATGAAGGTTTGGCAGCTACAGTTCGCAATTTTCGTACAAAACATGGGAATAGTGATTTAACTTCATCAACCGTGAAGATATTAATTTAAAAATTCAGGGAGACTGGATCAATTAGTGATCTTAGACACGCTGGCCGTCCTTCAACAAGTCGTTCACCACAAATCATCAAAGCAGTTCGTGAGAGTGTTGCTGAGAGTCCAGGAACATCAATCTGGCACCGTGGTCAAGAATTGGACATTTCGAGAAGCTCTCTACAGCGTATTCTCACGGAAGATTTGCATCTTCATGCTTACAAAGTTCAACTGACTCAAGAACTGAAGCCTACTGACCACGCACAGCGAAGAGAGTTCGTTGAATGGATTATGGAACAACAACAAGTGGATGCTGATTATTCGAACAAAATCATCTTCAGCGATGAGGCTCATTTTTATTTTTATGGCTTCGTTAATCGTCAAAATTGTCGCATTTGGGGTTCAGAAAATCCATGAGTGATTGTTGAGAAATAAATGCATCCACAACGTGTCACTGTGTGGTGCGGATTTTGGGCTGGAGGTATCATCGGACCATTCTTCTTCGAAAATGCGGCTGGTCAGGCATAGACAGTTAATGGTGCTCGCTATCGCGACATGATAATCCAGTTTTTTGTGCCTAAATTGCAAGATATATGGATGTGGACGACATGTGGTTTCAACAAGACGGTGCCACATGCCATACAGTCCGAGAAACAATTCAGTTACTGCATGAGTCATTTACTGGTCGTGTAATTTCCCGTTTTCGTGATCACATTTGGCCGCCCAGATCATGTGATTTAACTCCGTTGGACTTTATTATTTGGGGTTTTTTGAAGTCTAAGGTTTATGCCAACAATCCCACGACCACCCGCGCCTTGAAGGAGGAAATTGAGCGCTGTATCAACAACATTCAGCCACATTTATTCAAAACGGTAATGGAAAATTTCGACAAAAGAGTGCGTGTGTGCCAGCAAAGCGGCGGAGGCCATTTACCCGATATGCTATTCCATACATAACCCTATACTGTATACTTTATGAATAAATAAAACATTTACAATTTGTATTTAAAAACCTGGGTATTCTATCAACATTACTTCTTGCGTGAATTTTGGCACATTCTATATATTATATATCAAAGTTTGTTTCCTACGGCTGTGCAACATTCGTAGTTCACAACCGGTGAAAAGTTCTGACATTTAAACAATCACGTGTATTATTCGTCAGGATTTTGGTTTAAATCACATATTTACCCATATTTTCCACTGGAATGGACAACGATTTCTGCATAGCAGAAGTTTATTTTCTTTAAAGTGCCGTGGCAAACTTTCTCTGCCCGTATTTGTGTTGGTTAGGAAAGACGGCTAAATACACAATTTCTATTTCTATTCATATTCAAAATGTTTATCTGGCCTGTTAGGAACTACGGTGGTAATGTCAGCATAACACCTCTATAAACGTTGTATCTATTCAACTTCAGAAGAACTACTGGGAGAACGTTTGTTTCTATGTTTCAAATAAAGAACTATTTCTGTTCTAGGAATTGAACGGGAGCGTATCTTCTGTTTACAATAAAACTGTAACCCTTGCTTAATTAAAATGTTAATAATCGGAGTTCATAGTTTACTTTCAGAATTGTTGGTACTACAGTAAAACAAATAGTTCTTTCACGCAAAATTTCGCGTTACGTTTGCGAATGCATAAACAAATTTGCAAACACAAAGTTTTCAACGTTCTTTTAAATTCGCTGAAGTCAGCTATAACATTAGTAGCGTCTTAATTTCAGCAAACGTCCACATAACAGGCTTAAATAAACATAATTATTATTGCCAGTATTTTATTACGTAAAGCTCAAAATTACTTGGCTTACTCTAGAAAGAAATAAGTGAGTGAGTGAGTGAAGATATTTGGGCGACTCTTAACAGCGGGGTCTTGAGAGCCGATGAGGGTGAAGTGAGGTGAGTATGGAGCAGCGTCGAAATAGGAGGGTGGGGGAAACGGGAGACCGCCGAGAAGACCCGCCGACCAACGGCATCGTCCGGCACGATTGCCACTTCTGTTCGCTTTGGTGGGAGGCGAGCAGGCTAACCGCTCAGCTACCGTGACCCCCCCAAGAAAGTAATGAACTCCACTACATCGAAACCATGACTTCCAGACTATCAAGGTGGTAATTTGAAGGCATGCTCGGAAAAAGAATTTTTCTGACAAATTTTTATTTATGTTTTCAATATAATCAAGATTTATATAAAGATATTAAAAATAAATTTGCTGAAAATTACTTTCCCTTTTATACGAGTACGGATACGATAGGCTTATTAGATATGTAACTCGAACACTTGTTCGACCTAAATAAAGTCTCAGATATGAAGGACTACTTCGAAAGTGTTCTACTTATGTATCTTTCTGCTTCAACTGTTATCACACGCAGCAGATCTGCTTTAGATGTTTTCTTGTATCAGCTTGTGACATTTACCACACATAGATAAAAGGTGATCAGTGCTCCTAACAAGGTAAATGCAAGGTTTTATAAACAAATACGCTAACAAAAGTATTTATAAATTTTCCAGAAAAATTAAAACAATGTTTTAAATTAAGTTGTGTCAACTGCTTTTCGTACGTGGAAAATAATTCAGATACACCCTTGTACAAATGCACATGTATAATTAACTGTATTCAAACTGTAGATAAAGTAGTTTGTGGCTGCGTGTCATTTAGTGTCCTATGAAATAACGAGGTTTACGATTCATATCCTTATCAAAAATATTTTAGGATGATACTTCCTTAATATTTATGTGTAGAAATGACAAATTAAATTTATTTCAGAGGAATTTATTATATATACTATTAAAAATGCTGTTTTTGTAACCTTGAATAGTTGAACAGTAAATCTTGGCGTATCACCAGTAATCTTCTCGCTCTCCTTTACATTAATAACCATATATATTTCCGGTGTAGTTCTGAAACACTTCTATTATTTCGAAAGGTGCGCTATTTTTATCTCAACGTAATCTCAAACATGCAACCAATCCTGAAAATGGGTGTATAATATAGGCGTGTGTGCCTTCATGTGTGAACGCACTTGTGTGTTTTATTATCTTATTGGTGAGCTGCGATAAGATGAAGGAAAAATTAATTAACGAAAGTATTTTTAATCGAAACTTGAACGTATTTCAATCGTGGATGCTTCAGAAAGCACATTTTTATTTAAATGTACTTGTATAAAGCAATACCGCCATAATGGTTACCCCGGCCGTATGTAATATAAATTATTAAAGGCTGTTCACGGTAAGACAAGCAATGTTGAGGTCAATCTTAGGAAAATGTCGCTGCTCAGAACCGCATATATTTGAAGGGGAACACTGATTGGTATGCGCCCAGCCATCTGGTAACGTCTAATGGAAAGCCATTCCATTTTTTTTTACGTTGAATTAGAATTGCCATGTAAATGTGTGTCTACAATAAAATTATTTTTAAAATTTTAATTTTATTTAAATGCTCATTTAAGTGTAAGAATGACAAAATTCTCAAAATATTATTGCTGTTCTAATAATTGGACAGTTTCTCTTGACCGACGCAAGTAACGAGGGCCATGTCAATGTTGATTTCACGTATGGGGGAAGAATGCACATTGTGCATACAAGTCGATATTATGCAGGGCTTTCAAAAATTCTCAGTCTACCGTAAACATACTATCATAATGTTTAATAATATTTAAATAATTTATTAAAATGACATTAATTTCCATTAAAAAATGTAATTTGCATGCCATGACTTTTTAATGCTGCATAAATACAAGAACCTGTGTATATACTTTCTAAATACTTACTATATTAAGCATATGTATCAACAATGTTCTTCGATTCAAAAATAATTTTGAATTTAACATGATGATTGTCAAGTGCTATATATATATATATACACACACATACCGAGTGGAACTGAACAATACCAACATACTTTGACAGGTTCCTCATTAAAAAAAATCTGTCTAAAATATATACACGGCATATATATAGCCTAAGTCTATTCTGAAGAGGCGAAAACCGCCCTTGAATATGCAGTTGAAGCAGATGTTTTTTGCTAGTAACACAGCCAGAATGAACGATAAATATCTGAGTTTCTGGATACTGCATTATTAAACGACGAAGTACAAAGCACAAAATATTGGCTCCAATATCAACCCCCATCCACAAAAAGTGAATATTTGGCATCACATTTGTGAAAATAAAAATTTAATTGTATCGCTTTGTATGTTGTTTCCTGTAGACATGTAATCTGCCGTACATGTTGGGAAAAATCTGTCTTGAGTTTTAAGCTAAATGCCGCCGTTTTCGAGATATTAATTCATGCTGATGAAGGTCACGTGGGGTTGAGATGGAGCAATGTCGAAATTACTTGACGGTTAAATAGGTGTGCCCCGAAATAAAAACACTGGTCAATGGTAACGTCTGTTACATATATTTTTTATTTGTTATTTTTCCTAGTAATGTTTTCTCTCGTTTTCTTCTCGGTTATGATCCACTTGTCTATAACAAATTAACGTGTAATGTTTAGTTTTCTACCCTTTAGATAAATATTGAGGCAAGTATGGGGACCATAGTTTTGAGTAAGATCCCTGGGAGGCTACCAGTTTCATTCTAGCCTACTTTCCGAAGGAAATAAATACTTATTAGATTACTTTACTGTCTGTATGTGAGTATATGTGTGTTAGTGCGCGCGCGTCAGTGTGTGTTTTTAAGTGGAGTGGAGGGGGACTAAGAAATTTTGAACGCGGGAACATAATTTCACTAAAATTAGTACAAATATAGTACTTAGTAAGGACATTCAACTTTTATAGTTTTCGACAACGAGTGGTGCTTACTTTCAAATATGCGGTCCTTCAAATATGTATGGTTCTTTCTAATATATCGGAACCCATTCAACCGACTGAAACCAAATTTTTTACGTTCAAATTTGACAGTGCATCATATAAGCATTGCATTTAGAGAAGGATCATTTTGGTACGTAATTTTTGAAGATAGCACCACATGAAAAAATAAGACTTTTACGTAATATCTCGAAAATACTCAACACATTCGCTCTAACTTCGTAAGTAATCCTATGGTAGGCCATGTAAATCTATAATATTGAAATTGATTAATCACTTCCTTTCGAAATGGCTGCCATATAACCATTTTAGTTTAGTGTACTATATCTACGAAACTACAAAACAATATTTAACTTCAGTTTTTATAATGTTTGTATATACATATTTATATATATAAATACAATATGTATAAAACAAAGTCGCTTATCCGCGTCTGTCCTTCTATTTGCTTAGTACTTATAAAAAACCTTAATGGATTTTGATGCGGTTTTCAACATCATTTAGAGAATTTCTTGAGAAAGGTTTTGGTGTATAATGCATTTATATTAAATGTTAGGATAGTAGAGAAATGTTGAACCGTTTGTAAACAAGTCGTAAAAACCCGCTTTTAGGGCGCTTACATGGCTTCGGTGACTAAACCATAAGATATACATCAAATTAATGTACTACAGAATTGTAGCTCTCAAAAAGGTCTAAATAAAAGTCCGCGATAGCATATGTTTATCTTTTAAGGATGACATACAGTAACCATTTTTGTCTTTCAAAGTATCGCTGTAAAAATTAAATTGTTATCGGGCGAAGCCGGGCCGGTTCACTAGTATACTATAAATATACTATATAAACAGTATGTCAGGTAATTCGAGGAAACGGACTGTACCACACTAATCTGTGATCAAAAATAAATAGAAAATATCCTTTTGTAAAACAGCGTGAGGTCCTTAGTTTACGAGTAAAACAACGTTAAAGAAGCTAAAATGACTATTTCACATTAAGCACAGCATAGAGCATCAGCATACAACACGTCGAATCGTCATGACAGATGTTCAAAGCTTGCTCTGTCCATAGCGATGCACTTCTCCACATGTCGAAGCATGCAGCACGTACGGAGCTTGGCCGCCGGATGCACTCGTGGCCATTGCAATGCCCCAGTACTAACTGCATCTGAGCTCCTTGCCCCTTTGGCACTATTGAGCTCAGTTCGTTCCCTTGCCGCATACCTTACACCCAACACATTATTTGCAGCATTGCCACATCATCTCACCTTTATCTGATTAGATTACCACATGTTTGCCACAATGGTTTTTGTCCGCCGTTTTGTAAGATAGTGCTACCTGGATAAATAACGTTTTTATGTAATATCCCGGAAAGCATTAACCTACTTCTACAAGATTTAGCAAACAAATAGGGAAAAGGTGCTATAAATGGACCTCGAAATTATTTTATGTTATAGCGTAATAAATGACGCACTAATTTTATTGGAATAATTAGTGTCCAGGCATACACACTGGAGAGCCAAAAAAAACTGGTATAGGCGTGCGTATGCAAATAACAAGGGTATGGAACAAATTAGAGTAACGAGATGCGGTCGGCAGCGCCTATATAAGACAAAAAGCGTCTGGTAAAGTTGCTAGATCGGGTACTGCTGCTACAATGGCAGGTCATCAAGATTTAAGTGAGTTTGAACGTGTTGTTATAGTCGGCGCACGAGAGATGGGACATAGCATCTCCGAGGTAGCGATACAATTTGGATTTTCGCGTACGACCATTTCACGAGTGTACCGTGAATATCGGGAATCCGGTAAAACATCAAATCTTCGACATCGTTGCGGCCGGAAAAAGATCGTGAACGAACGGGACAAACGACGACTGACGAGAATCATTAAACGTGACAGACGTGCAACCCTTTCTCAAATTGGCGCAGATTTCAATGCTGGGNGTAGATTTCAATGCTGATGCATCAACAAGTGCCAGAGTGCGAACTATTCAACAGGTCATTATTGATATGGGCTTTCGGAGCCGAAGGCCCACTCGTGAACCGTTGTTTACTGCACGACACAAAGCTTTACGCCTCGCCTGGGCCCGCCAACACCGCCATTGGACTATTGATGACTGGAAATATGTTGCCTGGTCTGATGAGTCTCGTTTCCAATTGTATCGGGTGGATGGACGTGTACGGATATGGAGACATCCTCATGAATCCATGGACCCTACATGTCAACAGGGGACTGTTCAAGCTGGTGGAGGCTCTGTCATGGTATGGGACGTGTGCAGTTGGCGTGAAATGGGACCCCTGATACGTCTAGATACGACTCTGACAGGCGACAGATACGTAAGCATCCTGTCCGATCACCTGCACCCATTCATGTCCGTTGTGCATTCCGACGGACGTGGATAATTCCAACAGAACAATGCGACACCCCACACGTCGAGAGTTGCTACCGAGTGGCTCCAGGAACATTCTTCTGACTTTAGACACTTCCATTTGCCACCTAAATCACCAAACATGAACATTATTGAGCATATCTGGGTTGCCTTGCAACGTGCTGTTCAGAAGAGATCTCCACCGCCTCGCACTCCTATGGATTTGTGGACTGCCCTGCAGGATTCATGGTGTGAATTGCCTCCTGCATACCTTCAGACATTAGTCGAGTCCATGCCACGTCGTCTTGCGGCACCTCTGCGTACTCGCGGGGGCCCTACACGATATTAGGCAGGTGTACTAGTTTTTTTGGCTCTTCAGTGTTTTACGAAATAAAATACAGGATTCTGTGAATGTACCATGTAGATTCTATCTTATATCTACCGTATTTACAACGAAAATTGTCTTAATTTATATACTGCATATTTAAAGCTGTTAACATATTTTGTCTATTTAAAAATTACGTACTATCAAGAGAAACCTCAATAACATAGCTTCAGATTTCTTCAACTTCTATATTTTTCAATTTAAATACTTAGTATCAGTATAACGTTGACGCTATAGTGTAATTTTTGTCTAAATAATATCCCTGCATCAATGAGGGAATGATAAAAATATTTCACAAATGATTATATTGGCAAGTGTTGCAGAAGAACTTTACATTCCCTTTTTTACGCCAACGCAATCTACATGAAACAATATTTTTCTTACCATACACTGTATGATGTCTTCTTGCCTTGCAGTTTCACAGATATCACAAAACCAAGATTATTCCATTGTACAGATCTTCTTAAGTTTTTCAGAGCGCAGAATTTTTGTGCCCCTGTTTTCATATTAGTGGAGAAAACAATGGCAGCTTCCTTTGGAAGTTGAGATATTTGTTTCAGCGACACAAAGGGAGGCGATGAATTGGGCCTAGAGCTTGGTGAAGGACCACCTATTTCTCCAACTTCTCGCTGGATGGGAGTCACTTTGTTTATACTTGTACTTGGCTGGCTCTCCATATTTTTTTATTTTCGGTATGTGTCACATGCTGAGCTTATTACAGAGAATTTGGACCAAAAACAAGAAGTTGCTGATAACTAATGAGCCTAAAGTTCTCTACATGTGTGCAAATAAATTTAAATGAAGTTCTTAAAAGCTTAGTCGGTCCATAGGTGTTGATGTCTCATTGACAGCAGTATCATTAGAGATGAAACCAGAAACATCTGAAACAGTACCAAGACAATTAAAATACACGAGTGACTTGCCAGGGATTCGAATTCAGGAAAACTCGTAAAATATAGTTAGTTTGCAATCAACTGCATCACGGAGGTAGGTTTTGGAGCATCTACTTCGTATATAATCATTCTAATGTTTTGAATGATAGGATTCACTAACCTGAAATATTTACACGGCCACCATTTTTAAAATAAGTGTTAGAGCCACTAAAAGCACATACGTTTACATGACCTACCATAACATTTTTGCATGAACAATTTGGTAAGATTCGGTTGATTAGTTCTCGAGATATAGCATAAAACCTCCATTGTTTATGGGACGATCTCCTTAAATGGGGACAAAAAGGCTATGTATGTGCACATTCAATGATTGTTATAGATATAATATACAAAGTTAAAATTTTAATAAGTTTTATAGTTTCGTAGATATAGCACGCTAAGCGAAAATGTTTGTATAGGCGCCATTCAGAAGATAAGAGACTTACACACTTAAAACATATCAATTAATACGCTAAATTGGAAAAAAAATTGGTTTATTGTTTCCCTAGGTACGGCATAAAAACTCTGTTATTTCATGTGGGGCTATCATGCAAAATGGCGGAGAAATGAGGCTTTGCATATACAATTATTATGGATATAACTGATACTGTCACCAAACAAACTTAATTTGAAATTTGTTTTGCAATTTCGTAGATAAAAAATTCTTACCTAAAATGGTTATGTGGCCACCATTTTGAAAATATGTCTCTGACCCTCTCAATGTTTATCAGTTTACGTGGCCTGCCATAGTGCTACATGTTTGTCAAATTTCGTAGGAATCTGTCAATTGTTTCTTGAGATAATACACAAAAACTTTATTAATTTATGTAGTGCTATCTTACGAAATAATAGACACAAGTGGTTGTTTTTGGCTTACATTATGCTTGTAATATATACTGTATGTGTACAAAATTTGGTTTAAATTGGTCAAACTGGTTGATAGTTATACCAAATAAACCTAAAATATTTGTATGATTGGCATTTTGGAAATGAGTGCCTAAGACAGTTTAATTAAATGTGTTTACCTCGCCTATTATTGCATCACTTACGTGCCAAATTTGGCGAAAATTGGTTTAGTAGTTTTCGAGATATAACGTAAAAGGTTTATTTTTAATTGTTTCATATTCCAAAAAAGGCAGACCAACAACAATATTTACCTTTGAATTCAACGCTTACAACTAGCGCTGTCTGCATACTAAATTCTGTTTAAATCGGTTGAATTGTTTCCAAAATATGACACATCACCCTAAATATTAACATGGCCGCCATTTTTAAAATAAGTGCCCAACGTAGTTGAAAATTGCAAAAGTCAGGTATCCTTACTTAGTACTGTATGTGTACCGAGTTTGATGAAATGCTGTTCACGGGTTCAAAAATTGAAGGGGGTGGGAGAGACACATGCGCAGACACATACACACACACAGGCAGGAAAGTGATCTCATAAGCATTTCTTTCCTTCGGAAAGTAGGATCAAAAAAGGGGGGCGATAGATGCCACACAAAATGATGTTCCTTAAATACATCTCTGTTAACTGGCCAGACTCATGCAGCTGTGAAAGCATTCACCGCCGTACCCACTTTAGCAGCTCTTTCGTAAGCTATACCGAATAGCATACTTCTGAATGAGTTATGCGCTGACCTGGATTTGCCTTAAGCCACTTGTAGAGTTAATCTACATAGTAGATACTCAAAGTCTTGAAGAAGACGAAATCTAAAGGCTGACGGCGGTGTGTGGTGTGACATGGTAATGATAACATTAAAATAGCATTCTCACGAGCGATGCACGAAGCTTCTATGTTTTTGCTGTGCGTCGAGTACCCATCCTAAATAAGAACCTTTCCTGCATGCACGCATTATGAAATGCTGCAACCGTTTAGTAAACAAACCCTTGTTTATATAATCGCTTTCACGATTGAATTAAAAAACAGTACCGAACTGAGCTCCATCGTTGAAATCGTCACATGCCTTTCCTCGTTTGTATATCAAGATGGGAGGGATGTAGGTACATGACGCACTGATGCAGAATACAGCTGCTGTTCGCTCCACGCTCTCCGCTCAGTATTGATCCCACTTGAGATTTTCCTTTCTAAGAAACTATCTTCGTAAGTTTTTTTCTGGGCAGTGTTGAGCCCTGCCTCATCTGTGTTGACTATACGAGTAGCACCAAGTCATGTTTGAAGAAAAAAGGGGACTAGCATTTAACAAATTACTACCCCTAATGGGACTAGAAGTTAACACAGATGTGATAATTTGTCGATGGCTGATCAGTTCCAGGCTGTATCGTTCGTTCCCTTCCTGTGTTTTTGTGTGGTGCCACAGAAAAAAAAAAAAAAGTACTGAAGAATACAAAGTAAAATAGTAAAAGTAAAAAGTAAAAATTAAAAAAAGCTTACAAGCAACTGCATAATCAACGTAACTGACTATGTGCTGTGCATGTTCATCCTCGTTCAGGTTGGAAACTTACAGGTAGCGGCTTGGTCGTTTGTACTTTACTGTGTCCCATGCGCATGCGCTGCGCATAGTCCCTGAGATATTGAAGTGGTCCAATATTGGCGCTGGCCCATCGATGGCACCTTTCCTCTAGTACTGTGGCAGGTGATGTAAACTAGTATGTTTTATGTGGGCCAGACACTTATATTTAAAATGGTCGCAATAAAGCTAATTTAGCTTAGTTTACTATATCATCGAAACCATGTAATCAAATGCAACTTGACTTTGTATATTGGCAGTAGGTATTACAACTATCAAATCTGTCCATATAAAGTCTCCTTTGTCTGCCATTTTGTAAGGTAGCATCACATGAAATAATAAAAAAATTTGTTATATCCCTAAAAATAAACAACATATTTCTACAAAATTTAACAAACAAGTAGCACTACATAAGGCCATGTAAATTGATACGTTTTGAGTAGCTCAAATACTATTTATCAAAATAGCATCAATAGTATGCAGTATCGTCAAAACCACGGAACTAATTTCAAGTTAACTTTGTATGCCTGCAGTATCTATAACAACCATCAAACGTGTTTGTACATAGTTTCATTTCTCCGCCATTTTATAAACTATCCCCACATGAAAATGCATTTTTTATGTCATATCTGGATAAACAATAGAGCGAATCATACCAAATTTGTCGAAGATGTTTTACTATTGTAGGCAATAGTAACCAATCTATTGTAAGTGAGTCTAACACTTATTTTCATAATGGCGTATATATAAACATTATAATTTTGTATGCTTTAACTACGAAACTTTGTAACCAATTATAACTTAACTTTGCATACCGGCAGTATCTATGACAATGCTCCAACATTACATTACATAACCTTTAAGTCCCGAATTTTATGAATATCATCTCATAATAAAAAATATGGAGTTATGCCATATCTCGATGGACAATCAACCTATTCCGTCCAAATTTTACACGCAAATAGTGCTACAGTATTGCAGGTAAACTTATATATTTTAGGTGCGGCAGGCCTTTTTTCAATTGCATTAAAATAAATTCGGTATTAGTATATTATATATATTAAATTATTCAACAACATTTTGTACGCTAGCAGTATTCATTATAAGCCTCAATTATGCGTAAATACAATTTCTTTTGCTGGCCTGTTTGCAGAATAGTGACAGGTGTGAAAATGGAACTTTTTGCCATATTTCCGAAACCATTCAACTAATTTACACCGAATTTCACTCACCAGCAGTGCTGCAGAAGGTCATGTAAAATTGCATGGTTTAAGTTGGGTTGAACACTGATTTTAAAAATGTCTGCAAATATATTACTTAAGTTTGTCATATTTATTAAACCATTTAACCAAATTCTATGACATTTTGTTTACGGACAATATCTTTAAGATTCATCGTATATAGAACTTCATTTTAGGGTAATTCTGTCAAATGTCACCAAACATGAAAATAAAACTTGTATGCTATATTTAAGGATCCAAACAACCAATATTAAACACACGATTAGCGATACGGTAGGCCACATGAACTTACATGATTTAAATAGTAGAGGCCCCAATTTTCAAAATAACAACCCCGTAAATATTTTAGGGTAGTTAACCCAATCTACCACAACGTTATACAGATTGCATCAGAAGTTGATGCTCCAAATCCAACCTTCGTAATGCAATTTTTGCACGGTATTGTACGACGTTTTCTGAGTTCGAGTCGCTAGAAAGGGACTTTGTATTTGTAATTGTCTTACTACTGTTGCACGAGTTTCTAGTTCAATCTAATGACATAGCTGTACAAGAGACATCAAAATCGATTTGCCATCTAAGCTTTTAAGAACTTTACTAAAAATGATTTACACCCACAGGAAAGTAGGCTTATTCGTTATATTAGTAACTTATTGTATATCGTTCATTCTGCTTTAAGCTTTTTCTCATAAATGATTATTTTTCCTTTCAATTTGGTTTTCCTTCATGGAATTTGGGGAAGGGTGAGTAAGTGGTAAGGGGCATGTGAAAAGAGCGTTGATCATGATTGATTCCTTCAGATTTTCCTCGGCAGTTGTAGGCTACGTTGGTTCTAACGAATAATTAACAGTTCACACTGTTTGTCATATAATTGCCGCAACCTGAAAAATACATCGAAATGGAATGAAACTTGTTACAAACAATGGAAACGATGATACAAATAACTTATTACATTATCAATACAAACTGACCGTTTATTCAGGAATATGTATTGCATCTTGGCGCGACCTCCAGCGTTAATGCATGCTTGATACGGCCCGCATTGAGTCGTAGGGACGTCTCACTCTGTAGTGTGCACGATCGTCCCTAGATGTCGCAACTATCGCTCGAGATACTGCTCTTTGAGGTTCAAGCTACCATCACAGCCGACTCCACATATGTTCTACACGCAACAAGCCTGGTGAGCGGACTGCCCGAGGAGGGAGGTTGGTAGCACTGAGATAGTATCCTGTCGGGAAACTGTCTAGTGGAGTCGAGCTATTAAGGGTGGCACACGGGTCCTGAACCAATCACTGAGCTGGCAGTGTTCCCCTGATCACTACCAAGGAATCATAGAAGATTGCTCCTCGCTAAGTCATGACTCCATCAAGGTGTGCCGCTCCACAATGAAGTCCGGATTGTGTGTGATGTGCAGTATCCTCCATATTTGAATACATTTGTCGTCGGTGCCCAGACAAAATCCGTATTATCACATAAGACGATGCATAGTCACTTTTCTGGCGTATGTGCAACGCGATTACGACAAAGCGGCTCATGAAGTCACTGCCGTTGTGGTGTCAATGCAAGACGACGTAATGGACGTCGAGAATGCAATCTTCTTCTGCAAGTCGTCTCGCAATAGTGCGAGCGGAAAGGGGATCACTAGTGGTGTCATTGCATGTATCTGGAAAGTGAGGAGAGCTGCTGTTGGTTTAACTCAGCCCTGTCGGACGATGGAACGTTCTTCTCTTCTGGTGGTAATACTGAGCCTTTCCGCCACGCATGTTCCCTTATGTAAAAATGCTGCCAACATCGCCCACAATTCGGTCGCATGGCAGTAGTTTGACGGGACGACCATCTTATCTCCAGTCATCCAACGATTCACCCTTTTTCAAACTCTGTTGTTTCTTGTAGAATGCGTCGCTGAGATATACTAGCTACTCACTGATCACTAAACGCAGCTTCTTCCTACGACCGTTCACGTTGTCAACGTTGTAACCGTATTACCGCATTCTGGTGACTGTTCTATGAGGTCAGTCTCGGCCAGAATTAAATCAGTTGCAATATTACCTATGATAATGCGGTAAACCAACTTTCAGCTCTGGTGTAAAATTCGTTCGAAGTATGGCTATTTTTGTGGCAGTGAGAATGTATAAACAAATACATTTGTCCATCGGAAACGCAGGATGTGGTAGAGGGTTTGAGTTTTTTTTCATATATAATAGTATTTCACCCTGTAGCACTGTTTAAACACATTCTTAAATTAGTGTGGATTAGAGATATCATGTTGATGTTTATGAGGGGGTAAAGGGGCATTATAGAGACTGATAAGTTGAGTTGTGTTAAGAGATTTGGGTGGCTCTTAACAACGAGGTCCTGAGAGCCGATGCAGGTGAAATGAGGTGAGTATGGAGCAGCGCTGGAATGAAAGGTTGGGGTAAACGGGAGATCTCCGAGAAAACCCTCGGACCAGTGGCATCATCCGGCACGATTTCCACGTGTGAAAATCCGGGAGTGACCCGGCCGGAGATTGAACACGGTTCGCCTTGGTGGGAGGCGACCAGTCTAACCGCTCAGCCACCGCGGCCCCTAGATACTGATAATAACTGTGGGGAATGGATCGTTTTCATTGTCACCGAGATAGGAAGACAGGGAGGATGGAGAATAGATCTCAGTTCTTGCAGTCGACTACTGCAAAATCTGCGCGAGAACTTTCTGTGTACTGCAGCTTCTGGAACAGTGAGAAGCTTTTGTGAGCAGTATTGTGGTAGAGCGAGGTTGCTTGGATACGTAATTATCAATTTTCTTCTTTTTTATTTGTGTTTATAGTTACATTTTTAATTTATAAATTTTTCGCCTTTGTATACCTTTGTATGAAAATTTGACGCAACGGTAAATATGGACTGTTGCTAATTACATATTACATATCCTTTTTTTACAATTTTTGTTTATTGCCAGAATAAACTTTTTTTCGTTGTTTGGTGTTTCATTTTGTCGAATATTTTCCGGTGAGTGGTTATGAAGACGGCGAGAACCAATCGAAAAATGATTTTATTTGAACAAGTTTCCAGGAATTAGTCCCATTCCCATGAGAAAACAGCAACTAAATATTCGAAACCATCCGAGCTGGAACAGTAAAACTTCTAACACAAAAACAATTATTGCGCAAATAGGATTACCACTTACCTGCTGCTATTAATTTTAAGTACATAACATCTTCTCTTAGGAATGTGACTTAAAAAGTGTTCAAAAGTCTTGAGCTCTAACTTTCTGACTAGAGAGAATCTAGAATATGATGTCACCGCCATTAGCTGTTAAAGCAAGATTTCTGGTTTCTTTGTTCAGTAACTTTACGTATTAAGCTGTTCCACCACTGCCTGACTTAAAGAACTTTTCTCCGCTCTTTTGAAATGAAGGGCCCGGTTGTGAAGCCATGCGTGAGACGTCATGATAGTGTCCTTTAGACTGCTTCCTGAGATTTATGTTTTAATACATATCACATCTCCGCATTCTGAACAACCGACATGCCACAACTCCCGATAGACAAAATTTTAATTTGTGTAAGTCAATAACTCTCTCACTGAAATGTAAACTGTGTTCGCGTCAATGAAAATTACAAAAAAAAACTTTCATTTTGTTTGAAGCTTTGTAAGATTATTAAAAAAGAGTTTTATTAAAACACTGCCATGAATCTGCAAATAATTTGGCGCGGTTTTAACTTATGTATCTCCATAGTGTTTTTCAAATACATTCGTGCATACTCTGCTGCGATGAGAAGGATTATACGATGATAACATGTATTCAGTTAACGCTTCTTACATTTAGGTGACCGATAACTTTTGTATTCGCTACGTAATACAACTGAGCGTATGGACGAACGAAGGCTTTATTTCATCAGCTAACTGTGAATAAAAAAATTATAATACAGTTGCCTCCACTACTGCAATATATATATATATTTGTATTTATGTCGTCACTCTTATATTTTATTACAGATCTGGTCCAAAATTTTAATACTAACAGTGACTTGTCAGGGTAAAAATCCTGAAGTGGTACATATTTTTCTTCTGCCACTCTAGACGATATCATCATGTGAAGCAAATAACATTTCAGTCTCGTTTCTTATGATTGCCTTCACATTTGGTGTGCATGCATATCCCAAAATGAATGCTTTTCATATTCGTAGATAACAAAATCGAACCCTCCCAACATTTTGGTGGGCTAAATGTGTCAAAATATTTACCCATTTGAAATAAGTTTATAATCAAGATGCACATAAAGCGACACCTAGTTTTAAAAAAAAGAGTACTTTTTTCCAAATAGTGACACAGCGAGTATGGAATGAAATATTAATTTAAAAATCTTCCTGTGGCGGTCTGTTGTGAAGTACAATATATATTAATATTTTCAATTGATCTAATGGCGCGTAACTTACAAAATGACGACGTTTCAAAAATGTTATTGCGATAAGTTATATTTATAGAATAATTTTATATATGACATATTTTTTATTCAAACATTTCCCAGAGAAAGCAAAAGTTTTCAGTTTGGATATTTTTATTCTGCAATGTTGGAAGAAAATGTACTTCTTAAATTAAGGTGCATATGATCTAATTCAACAATAACGTCTTTACTGAGTCTTTGGTGAATGGGAAAAAATATAGACTTACCGTACTTTATGAACTAGCGGTGAAAATCTGTTCAGTATAAATCATTACACATTTATTTTTCATATATCAGAGGGAATTTATTTTAATGACCTTATTCGTTGGTGTGGTAAACATATAAAGATGTTACAAGTTTTGCACAAGTAATTTGGCAAAGTTGCATGCAAACATGAGTGATGATGTGCAACCACCTTAAACAGAAATAAATAAATATTATGCCCAGAATATTCTAGAATGGAGGGAGCAGCAATATATGTAGCGATGTCTGTGGTGTGTTAATACGGATGCAGTTATCTAACACAAACGCTCCTTTTATTCTGCAACGATGTGTAAGGTTTCCTTTATTCTGCCCGTACATAAAACATTGCATCGTAAAATTGGTAGGTATGATTAATCGAGGTTTTTTAGTTATTTAAATAAACTTTAACCTTTGAGTTAACCCAAAATTGAGGTTTTTAAATGGTATTGGTGTTACACCGGCCGACTACGCACAATGTTATGTATGATGTGAACGCGGACGAGTGAAGCGAACTGCAACGACTCGTCGGTATGTAGGTCACTGCAAGAATGCCAGACACATTGCAACAGTTATAGTTTGTGAAACGTAGCAGCCAGAGGATCTGCCATCCCGGTGGCGCAGTATTCCGGACAATTACGCCGCCAGGGAACTACGTAGCACTTGCCACGCCTTAAACCAAGCCTCGGAATGCAGCTCCAACATGGCGCGCCGGTAGTCGCTTCCCGTCATAGCAGTCAGCCTACAGCAACTGTGCATACACGTTAGTCATATACTTAATTTGAGTACAGTAACAAGACTTAGGACCTACTTCGCCAACAGCTTATATTGTTACTGTTACTTTGTAACAATGAATTAAGCTCATGTTCCTTCCATCATTTAACTTCAGTTTAGCTACCATAAACCTTCCCTATTCGGTTAATACATATAAAAACAAGAAAACATAAGTATGTCATGGCCTTAAGTATTAAAGTGTGTTCCGAACCACAAATACATAAAAGTACTCAGTTCTGATAACTGAGCTGTGACAGAGTTAAGGCACAAAACAAACATCGCTGGCCAAGCCATCTCTCCACATCAGCGTTGTGGGTTTGCGCGTGCAGCCACCCCCNCCCTTTCCAGTCTGTCTTTCAGTTGGACCAACTCACTACATATCAGCCAACGATGGAAAAATAACCCTGGCCGAGCATAGAAATGACACTCGGGCCCACATTCGCCCAACGCAATGAGCTTAATTGTATGCCAACCAGTTTAAGACCTTTTACAAACAAACTTTTACTAGCATTTTCCAGTTTTAGTAATATTTTTGCGAGATGTGAATTACATTCAAGAACGCCCACCTGTTTCAACTTCAAGGGAGAGCAGTATTTTTGTAAGCGATTGACACAATACACTTATTGTAATGCTCAAGGCAAAATGTTTATATTATTTAAATAATGCTATAGATTTAAAATATTTACAATATTTGCTTAATATTTTTAGTCAGTTACCATTTCAGCTGGAAGTTTTGAGCTGCGCAATTATATTCGTAAAAATTAAAATTAACCAATAATTACAAATGTACATGCATATTTATTTATGTATGTTGGATTTAGATTTCTGGTAGTAGTATCTAGTGTTGTAATACTTCTTTGTAGCATGACCTCAGAAAGTGTCTGTTGATGCGTCGCAAGCGGAGTATTCATGCAAACGAGGAACGGCGCTCAACATCTTCGCTCGCTGCCTGGTTTGTCAAATACTTGCTGACAAACAGATGAACAGCTGGCTCTCTTCGCACAAAACAAGAAATAAGGGATTATCGGTTAGCCGACTATGGAAGAGAAAAAAAAAGAATAGCCTTGGGTTCATAATCCACGCTTCCTAGTTCCGCCTTTTTGTATAGCCATAATGAGGTCTGAAAAGAAAAGAGCAGTTATTCCGGTAATTATAGGCAATATGGCACACGTGAAGGTAATGTGCCATATTACCCATACTGGTGATTTTGACAAAAACCCT
The DNA here is from genome assembly GCA_002778355.1 of Clitarchus hookeri. Taxonomy (NCBI): domain Eukaryota; kingdom Metazoa; phylum Arthropoda; class Insecta; order Phasmatodea; family Phasmatidae; genus Clitarchus; species Clitarchus hookeri. The sequence continues at coordinate 373,943 of NQII01002694.1, read as the reverse complement.
TCATACCCCTTCCCTGCAGTGCCCCCTCCGACAGTTCACTTGTGGTGGAAGGACCAACCGCTACCTCCCTCCAAACCCACCACACTGTCAACGCCCATGATAACACTTGTAGTGCCAACCAATCATCTTACATACCGCCCATGTTATGTTAGTATAGTTTTAAATCCATTTGTCCTTCGAGTTAATAAGTAAAGCAGTAACAAAAATAATTCAAAGTAAGATGTTGGTTAGTTACATAACTATAACATGAATTACTGAGCGAAATAAAACAAGTAATATTTCTGCGATGGAGAACTGTAGAACAATGGCGGCTCACTATGAGAAGGCGCAACAGCTGGTGTCATCTACTGCCTACACCTTTTGTTAGGTACCTGTCCAATGACATTTGACTACCATCTAGCAGCTGCCATGCAAACTATGCTAGCAATAACAAACGGACCATATTACCAACCGGGCCATAATACCCTCAGACACCTTATATCCAGCCCTCACCAATCAAGAGAAAGAATGTTTCCCTTGCCAACATTCTCTTCTAGAGTTTCAGACCCCTTTGTAACAAAGATATATTTTCCGATCTTCTCTTGTAGTAGAACTCTGTTATCTACTCCAGAGAACCGAGTTAGGTGGCACGATGGTAAACAAGCTGGACTCGCATTCGGGATGGCATGGGTTCCATTCCCAGTAAGGATATCCTTTTTTTTGCATAGTTTTTAGAAATCACTCCAGTGAATGCCGCGATGATTCCTCCACACAGGCTGTAGCCGATCCTATCCCTGTTCCTGCTTCCCTGAGCAACTTTCTCCACTCTTTCTCCACTTCCCTTTCGATGAGACGCTAAGCCAAACCTACCTATCTACCTATTTACTTCATAAATAGCATGCAGAATTGCTATCATTTTTACCGAGAGTTATTTTACAGTGCCAGTTCCAGTTATCCCTATCCTTTTCGCGGCCACGTTTGCCCAGTCCCAGAAGAGCCGCGATCCATGTGTCCCATATAACTATTTCCGGCATTCTTAGGCGTATAGGTCTGTGCCCTGAGACGCACTTTGGTCTCACTTCTACCTTGAATCTCCAACTATTTTTTTGGGTGTAGGGTAGGTTTGGAAAAAGTATCGGACCTGGCATGGTGGTCCAAGGGCACATCGTGGAGCCGTAAGAGGATGTACTGGTTTGTTCCTGCTGGGCGGGGCAATACTGTTGCTCCTCTCTCCTCAAGGCCAAAGGATCATTAAGGAAGCCGTAGCTCCACTCAAAGGGACCATGCCGGTGTTGGGCTTAGAGCTTCCACAGAAGCTTCAAGACTTCCCAAGCTAGAATATCGTGACGCCAAGAGTCGCGGATGGCGTAGATGCTAGAGTGCTTGCCTTCCATTAAGGCGAACCAGGCTCTATTCCCGGCTGGGGTACTACTGGATATTTGCACTTGGGAATCGTACTGGACGATGGCGCTGGTTGGCGGGTATTCTCGGGGATCTCTCATTTTCCACATCATTGAATTGCGGCACTGCTCCTATCCACCTCGCTTCACACTCATCGGCTTTCAAAACTTATTTGATAAGAAACTACCCAAACATCTCTACTTCATTCGTCACGCCACATTCGTAATCGTAAATATGAGCTCAAAATATTAGCTCTCAAAAAAGGACTACTTTATGAAAGGAACTGCTCAACGTAAAATTATAGCGAGCAGACTGAGAGTGTAGATTGCAGAGGTCGGAGGTTGAGGTCGTAAAAAGTGCCTAGTGCCGGTTTACGAGATTCCTGTTCTAAGTTCTGATTGTTAGAACAAAGCGGGTCAGATGGCTCCAGTATGTCCGTTGAGCCGCAAGTCACCATACTGTCTTGTCTCTCCGTTTCCGAACAGTTCATTCTCTAATCCGCTACCAAATATATAACTTAAAAGTATGTGACAGCGGATTCCGCTATCTTTATGCAAAATTCTTTTTATCTGTTGATCTTAAAATACGCCAAAGCGTCCCTCCACACATCCACTGCCAAAGGATTCTACACTCGCGTGTGTGGTAACAAGCCCATTGTATCCTTCATCTCCACAACGCCATCATTTGTTGTTATTAGTTCGTTTTTGTATTTTTGGCTTTTGTTAGTGATTCAATATATTTGAAGAAGAATTTCGCTGTCATTTTTATGAGAAACTCAGTAAAATATTTGTTTTTAAATGTATGTGCACTTCTAAGATTTCATTCCTTAATTAATACACTGAAGAGCCAAAAAAAAAAAAAACTGGTATAGGCGTGTGTATGCAAATAACAAAGGTATGGAACCAATCAGAGTAACGCAATGCTTTCGGCAGCTAGATCGGTTACTGCTGCTACAATGGCAGGTTATCAAGATTTAAGTGAGTTTGAACGTGGTGTTATAGTCGGCGCACGAGAGATGGAACATAGCATCTCCCAGGTAGCTATAACATTTTGATATTCGCGTATAACCATTTCACGAGTGCACCGTGAATACCGGGAATCCGGTAAAACATTACATATTTGACACCGCTGTGGCCGGAAAAATATTGTGGAAGAACGGGACAAACGACGACTGACGAGAATCATTAAACGTGACAGACATGCAACCCTTTCTCAAATTGGCGCAGATTGGATTTGTGGACTGCCCTGCAGGATTCATGATGTGAATGGCCTCCTGCATACCTTCAGACATTAGTCGAGACCATGCCTCGTCGTCTTGCGGCATTTTTGCGTGCTCGGGGGGCTACACGATATTAGGCAGGTGTACCAGTTTTTTTGGCTCTTCAGTGTAATATGAAAACCATCCTCATTTCAATTTTTAACGATTATAATGTTGCATACGTTTACCTATTTCTGAATTGGCCAAAACTCCATTATTCAATCGGTTTGGATGTTTTATTTTCATTTTAACTATTTCCCTAATTTGACTAAAGTGAAGGCATGGTAAGAAACAATCCCTGACTTTATAATGAGCTAATCATAGAATCCGCCTGATCCAAAATAAAATTGCTGTCACTCTCTGTAGTGTGACCATTTCAGTCATGGTGCACTGGCTAAAGAGTGTGCAGAGGAAGAGCTGATTCGGAAACTGTGTGTGTGTATGAATCGGCGTCCTTCTAGATGAACATCGAGAATCGTTAAAAACTTAAATAACGGTGGCAAATATGTGAACAATCAAATTAGTTGTAATTTTTTTCTGCGGAGATTACAGTAACGTAGCAGGTGATTGACGGTTTATTTGTATTAGCGACAACTAATGTGCAGAGAGCGACAACTAATGTGCAGAGAGAGAGTAATATAAAGTAAATGTTTTATTGCGCCAGTGAGAGATCAATATTTTAATAAGTTCTCTTATTAGTTTTAGAAAATAAGGTTGAGAAATTTTATTTTATTAAAGACAAAACCTCCAGTTACTACCATTGAAATGTCTTATAACAGGACAGTTAATATCCTTTCGAATCTGTTTATGTTAAATTTAAAGCCGACATTATTTTATACTATTAAGACAATCATAACAGAATTATGCATTGCATTGTAGAGAATAATTTTTATAAAGGACAATAAAAAGTTCAGTTTTCGAATGTTAGCCTTATAACGGAAAGTTAATTTTTGTTATGAATAACTTAAATGGTTTCCTTTTGAGACCAACAACGCGCTTTATCGTNTCTTATTAGTTTTAGAAAATAAGGTTGAGAAATTTTATTTTATTAAAGACAAAACCTCCAGTTACTACCATTGAAAAGTCTTATAACAGGACAGTTAATATCCTTTCGAATCTGTTTATGTTAAATTTAAAGCCGACATTATTTTATACTATTAAGACAATCATAACAGAATTATGCATTGCATTGTAGAGAATAATTTTTATAAAGGACAATAAAAAGTTCAGTTTTCGAATGTTAGCTTTATAACGGAAAGTTAATTTTTGTTATGAATAACTTAAATGGTTTCCTTTTGAGACCAACAACGCGCTTTATCGTAAATAAAACATATTGTTTTAGAAAAATTATTATCTTTCAGATAGTGCTTTAACTTACTTGAAAAATTGGTTTGTACGTTATTAATATAATAAACAGTGGTCATAAAAAACTTTAAATCATACAATCATTGAGGTATATCAATCATAGAAAAACCTTTAAAACTAAAAATAATTATTCGTTTAGTTTTTTTTAAATAAATTTTTTTTTGAAAATGCAAAATTAAATTAATACAATTTGTACAAAGTATGCAATGCAGAACACAATGTTTCGTCGAGCCAATAAAAATGACTTACATAAAATATATTTTTTGAGAGCAAAGCTTTTTTTTTTACTTATTCTGTAGAATATACGTATTATTATAAATAATATGTCCAAATCTTGAGGTACTGTTCTGGAAATCCTTTGAAATAAGGCACAACAAAAACGCGAGATGATATTTAACGATCAAATGTATTCTGCTCTTATTTAGTAAGCATGCAGCCGACCAGGCAAAGTTACACATATATGTACATATTTCTCGAGCGAGGTACCGCTGCGATATACCACTGGACATATATTCTGGAGGACCCGGGTTAGATCGCTGGTTTTACCATTTTCATTTCCGGTTTCCATGGTTTCCAGAAATCACTCCAGGTGAATGCTGGGATGGTTCCTTACCACAGGCCATTGCCGGTTCCTCCTCTGCTCCTGCTTCTCTGAGCTACTTGCTCCGTCTCTAATGACCTCGCTGGCGACGAGACGTTAAGAACTACCAACCTATCTACCTCCCTACCAAATGTGCATTCTCACTGGTAGAGCAAGGCTATTCCTTCTCTAGTGCCTTGCATCATTTATTTACAAGCCATGCTATGTTAATGCTTGTAAGCAAGACAACTATCGCTGCAAATGAAGTGTCAAATGTTACTCAAAACTACTGTTTTATCACTATATCCACCAACAGATTTGTGAAAAGGTTGTAATGACGCAATATACTTAAATTTTCGGGACTTGGGTGTAGAATTCTTTCGTGTGTACGAAGCTCGGGAAAGTTTCATAATAATTTTAACGGGTTTTCAGTAAAGCCGTGTTGGCTCGTTTCCCGTGTTTGTTAGTGTTCGTTTATCAGGAGTCCGGTTGTGCTTCATCATTTCAAACATCGTGTTTCTTTTGGAACGCGTCATCATTAGTTAGATTAGTTCCTCCGGCGCCGTTTTGATATACGAGAAGTTCGTTATCCGGAGGTGAGTGCGTCAACAAGTTTTTGTGGACTGCGAAGTCGTTTTTGTTGACAGCACAGTTTTAGTTTCCTGCGATGCAGTTACGATATCGGTAACGGGCGCAGCAGTATCGATGTCAGGCTGAGCGTGGGACAGCGCAGTTCTCAAGCTGCTGCGAGATGATAGGCGCTTATCGCAGGAGAGGGGGGTGGTAGGCAGCAGCATATAGGTGTCTGGCTGGTGCCTTCGAGAGAGTACTATTGAAGTCTTGTACGAGTAACAGTGGTATTCGAGCAGTATGCGGCGAGTGCCGTTAGAAGCAGTCGTCTTCTTCAGAGTCGTCAGAGAAAGTTGTCGTAATACAAGGATAGTTTAGGCCGCGTTCGGGCAGGACGGTAACCCCCACATCGGCAACTAGACTTTAATATTTCATTTCTCAGCCGGTGTGGGAGGTAGCAGCAATTATTTATTCTTCGGGCCAGTTAAACCACTGTGGCGCTGTTTGCTGTACTTTTATGTTTATCTGCAAGGTTCGTACTCTGCAAATTGGACTTCTGTGAACTGTGAACTGCAATAGTTAAATAAATATATATATAACTTGGAACTTGAACTTTCTTTCATAATTAACTAACATCCAATGGTACTGAGTCTCGTGTATTCTACCTTGAGCAAGCCGTGGCAAGTAAACAGTCTGCAGTGTAAGCAGCGAAACGTTACAAGATGGCGCCCGCCTAACCTTGTGCGGCTTTAATATAATAAATATGCCTTAACAATCAAAGACGTTTATTTACAAGGTGTTTGAAAACTTCTTAATTCTTCGAACTCTCTCTGTCATTTATAGTCGGTGCAGAACGTACGGTACTGCCGTACACGCACCATTTTGAAATTATTTACCATATCATCGATTAGACCCTTTATTTTATAAACGGTATCATGGCTTTGCAATGGTGTTTATGAAACATGCTCGACATTAGTTTAAACCTGATCCTCGTCATTATTTTCGTTACATTACAGCTGCATAGTTCTTTCTCACTTCAATAACAAGATATAGCTGGCATCTGAATAAGGCCCATCCAAGTAATAATATCTTATAAAATTTTAGACATTATTACTTGAATCGGCCATATATATAATTCAAACTTCTGCACACAAAAGTAATTTAAAATAAATCATAAAACGTTATTAATACACTCATATCACTCGATTTGTATTCATTACCCATTCAAAAACTTTTATGCACTGATAATAAAGAAAGGTTGGATCGCTAACAATAGGTTCGGTATTTAACATTTAATCTAAAATTAAAATTTTTTTTTTACTGGAGCTGCAGGCTTGCCAACGCCATCATAAAAAATATGAAAATTAATTATTATAAATAAACTGTAAATATTGATTTAGTGGGAAACGATATTTTAAAAATTATTCAATTAAATAAATTTTTATAATTAAATAAATTTTTTTAAAAACTTTATCAAATACATGAGATTGGGCACTGGAGAAAATGTGGGTAAAATGAGGGAATTCCTGTAAAATACGGGAGACGTTGAAACCCTTATACAGCGATTTGCGAATTCCCAGAAGTATTTTTGTAAACTTGTCACTCTTGTACATTTACAAGACTAGCAACTGGATTGGAAGATTCTGTAATTACTACTAATATAAAGTAGGCTACTGGTAGGGATGGTTGCTATTGAAGGTGGATAAATCTCATTGCTTAGAATTCCAAATACTCAGAGGGTCACTTTATACCTGCCACGACAGACTGAAATCCGCTTTGACGTGCTTTGAAAGGGCTCTTACCTGACGGCTAAAATTCCTAACGAAATGTTATGAGAATACAGTGATCAAGTTGTGTTGTACAAATTGCTATTGCTCTCATAAGGCAAACGTGTATTATTCTAAAACATCGCACATAGAAGTGAATATTCGTTGCAAGATTTAAAAGGTTTTGCGTAAGGAATGCGTTAGAGTAAAAGTAATATTAACTATATGTATTTAATGCATTTGGTTTCTATGGATGTGGTCGTTCCCAAAGTAATTTACCATTCCATTTCGAGGCGAAAGCTGGTTCTGTTCCTATAAGCAAACCCTCTCAGACGTCAGTCATGGCATTGGCTTTCTGACAATGATTAGTCTGGTTGCATACGCGGTAATATAGATGATTTTTATACCCTTAAGTATTAAAGTTTTATTGTCAAGATGTTTATTTATTTTGACAGTTCAAAAACAGCCGTAGTGTTTTTGCCTCTGAACGTCAGTGTTTGGGAGATAATCTTAGACGTGCCAGCATCTAATGACAACAATAGTTAGTATCGTGTGGATCATCTTATATGTGTGTTTTTGTGGTCGTGTTGTGGGGTATGCTTTGTAGTACTTACTTTAACAAAATTCAATTTAGTGTAATAATACGATATGTGATTGTGTTGTATTATAGTGGAGTGTAATTGGTTTGTTAGTGTATTTGTTGAGTGGCGGACAGTGGCAAGTGGTAAACTGTTGCAAGGTGTGCTAGTGCTCGTTCACTGCTGTACATTCCCGGTGCACGCAACAACAGCCAGTAACCGCCGTGTAGTTTGTATACACCGGACATGCTGCGACCAGTGAGGAGCAGGTTGCGACTACAGTACCAGGCAGACGGTTGGCCACGTCTCGGCGGGGGCCATAGCGCTGGCCATACTATCACCTATCTCACAAACATCATGTAGGGCGCCTTGGTGCTGTTACCGAGGAGTGAATACGACGTTTGTGAGATGGCACATATGCTGCCGGGCCGTTCTGTTGTCGCACAGCTGCAGACCGGGCCGTGACGGGCTACAGACTAGCGAGCGTGAAGGGACTCGTGTGCCAAGATGTCTGCCAGGCACTATACCTATTGCACTGCTACGTCGTAGCACGAGCATACCTTGCAGACGACGACCAGACGGCGGTGTGCCACAGTAGTTAGCTGTTCACAGTATGTTCGGTTGGCACTCAGAACGTCGCCCTATTCTCTAACTCTAGCTTGCTTAAAGGTACTCACCGCTATTATCTGTATGGTACTGACAGCTAAAACGACACTTTCTCGTAACTGTCATTATGTGGTATTCTGTAAGGCATCCCTTTATGGCTTTGTTTGTAATCTCGCACAGGTTTGGCAACACTGCGGGTTATGCTCCAAAATCAACAATCCACTTGCCGATTTATTTTCTGGTTATTACAGCGTGTTTTGTGTCTCATATTACGTTAACATAGTAAATTTTTAGTTACAAATGGTATTTGTTTCTTATTTACGTTATGGAATAATGCTTTTAAAATCAATTAACTTCTCTCTATGAAGCAAGTCTTGTTCACTTTGAGCATCAAGAGATGGCAGCACTAAACTCGTGGCTGAACTCATCTGTATCGGGGTTACCTTATAGGATATCACTAGCAAAAATTACTTTCTAAATTTATTCCGTATACTACATTTGCGCGGAAATATAATTCAATCTAATGTTTCTAATCTTTATAACATCTTAATGTGTTTTTTTCTCTCTGGAGTTTATTTGCTTGAATTAACCTCAATACTTCGGCCATTTTCTTTTTACTGTCGTTCGTAAAGACACGTTATTTGCCTGTCTTTATACAGAGACAGTCACGAGACANTCGGCCATTTTCTTTTTACTGTCGTTCGTAAAGACACGTTATTTGCCTGTCTTTATACAGAGACAGTCACGAGACACGGGAAAGAGTGTCAGGGCGGCATTTTGAATTACAGAATATTATTTAGCCTAGCATAAGTATTTATGTGGCAAGTGTGTTTATGTGGTGGAGAGGGGACCGGTAGTGAGAGAGGGTNTTATTTAGCCTAGCATAAGTATTTATGTGGCAAGTGTGTTTATGTGGTGGAGAGGGGACCGGTAGTGAGAGAGGGTTGGTGTGTGCAGTGCACGCGCTGCCGAACCTGACGGTGCTGAGCTTGTCGGGCTGCAGCAAGATCACGGACGAGGGTGTGGAGCTGATAGCGGAGAACCTGCAGAAGCTGCGCAGCCTCGACATTTCGTGGTGTCCGCGCATCACTGACTCCGCCCTCGAGTACATTGCCTGCGACCTCAACCTCCTCGAGGAACTCACCCTCGACAGGTAAGCAATCTGCCTCCCCTCTCACCCACATCCCCTCTCATCCACATCCCCTCTCACCAGCCATACCTCTCACCTGACATCCTTCTCACCTGCCATGTGCAACCGAGTAACTCAGTAATCCCGGTGGTGTTAAACTTTCTTTGAGGTGTGCATATTGGAGAGATCGGAAATAGTTCTTGTAATGTTCGTCTTAAAAGTAGTCTTCGTGTACCTTGTCTCAAATGTATTCTCTTTTCGTAGATCAGTTGATACGATACGTAAAGTAGTTAAGCATTTAAAAAAAAGAACTTCAAAAACTGCGACGCAGTTCAAGTTCCAGGTACATAGTTCTCTTAAGGCTGTTACACGATTGCAAACGTTAGCATTTGTTACGTTTTGACTAAACGCTTGACTCTCGAAATGTTGTTTAATATGAAGCNTACACGATTGCAAACGTTAGCATTTGTTACGTTTTGACTAAACGCTTGACTCTCGAAATGTTGTTTAATATGAAGCTTGGCACAGTGGAACTGTCAAAGTTAATGTCAAGAGCTCTTGACTTTACAATTTTGAAAATTTCAAGATTAAAATGAAGCAGTCATATTGCCAATAATCTACCCATAGTTTAAGTGGAAGAAATATATGTATTAATGCCGTGTATTTTCTTAATAACTACGCAGGAAAAATACATACAATAGTGACATAAAATTATTTACCTAACTTTTTTTATTATAAATATTGAAAAACCAAATTACGTTGTCTAAATTTTGACTCAGCGTTTGTATTACGTATCGATGATTTCGTAAACGGAACAGAACTGTAAAATCAAATTTTAAGTATTTATTGTGTAAGCGCCTTTATGTAGCTGAAATAATTCGTTCATTTCATTAAATCATGTACCCAGTTTACAGTACATCTAGGCCAACCTTTTTTTCTACGCGCANTACACGATTGCAAACGTTAGCATTTGTTACGTTTTGACTAAACGCTTGACTCTCGAAATGTTGTTTAATATGAAGCACGACACAATGGAACTGTCAAAGTTAATGTCAAGATTAAAATGAAGCAGTCATTTTGCCAATAATCTACCCATAGTTTAAGTGGAAGAAATATATGTATTAATGCCGTGTATTTTCTTAATAACTATGCAGGAAAAATACATACAATAGTGATATAAAATTATTTACCTAACTTTTTTTATTATAAATATTGAAAAACCAAATTACGTTGTCTAAATTTTGACTCAGCGTTTGTATTACGTATCGATGATTTCGTGAACGGAACAGAACTGTAAATTCAAATTTTAAGTATTTATTGTGTAAGCGCCTTTATGTAGCTAAAATAATTCGTTCATTTCATTAAATCATGTACCCAGTTTACAGTACATCTAGGCCAACCTTTTTTTCTACGCGCAGCTACACTGGNAGCTAAACTGGCAAAGTTAGAAGAAACTACTTTTGTGCAGCTTTCACTGTCATTTTGTTGCATAATTGACGAGACATAATTTTGTGGCAAATTTTTTTTACAAATGCACGAGTGAATTTTATTATTTATTCTTATTGTGGTATAACTTTTGCATTCGAAAGTCATATTAGTATCCTTCAATCTGCAATAACATGTTTGCAAGGTTCGGTGTTTCTAGGAAACATAACACTGTGATTTTATGTTTATTCTTTAGCAAGTTTACCAAAAATAATATCCAACGTCTTTCTAAGTAAGTTCTAAGATCACATCATTTTCTTGTATTATTTACTGCCAAAACTGAAAACATGGAATATCGATAGTTGGATTCATGACTGCTTACAGCGTTATTGAAGCTTAGCTAAAGTTCTACTTTCAGGCAATTCCTCCGCCTCAAACAATCAAATAATAACCAAGTCTAGAAAATTTCAACGCCCTGCATTCGGGTGCACTTGGTTTAGTAATATTTAGCATGATAACCATTACATACTAGGCAATACAAGCGTACATTTATTCTCTCTGTTTATGAAATGAAATATTATAAATTATAGAAATACATTTAANTACTAGGCAATACAAGCGTACATTTATTCTCTCTGTTTATGAAATGAAATATTATAAATTATAGAAATACATTTAATAATTCGATTTTGGGCCAAGGGCAGGGGACGATGATGCTCGAAACTATCCACGCTGTCATTCCGATCGGCCGATGGCCATCTTATCCGCCATGTTATCGACAAAATGGCCTGTTTCACCCCAAAAATCACTTCAGAAATTCATTATTTCACCTAAAAATCACTTTTTTTCCACAAAAATTATTCCTAAAAAATGTGTTGATGGAGTCCTCGGAGGAGCAGACCGGATTCGAGGGTGCTTGATGCGAGAGCCTTAAAGTCCTCAGCGGTGAACGCGCATTCAAGGACATGCCCCCCTCCCACTACATCTACCACGTCCTCACCACCATCCCTCCTCCACACGCCTCTCCACTTCCCAACCCAACCACCCTCCTCACAAATCATAAATTATTTTAAAAATCGCAAACATTTGTTAAACATATTTTTTTATCAGAGGAAAATTAAATTATATGCTTACGCCGCGATATTGAATGTCGGCGGTCCTAACCTAGACCCTAAGTGACNCTGTCATTCCGATCGGCCGATGGCCATCTTATCCGCCATGTTATCGACAAAATGGCCTGTTTCACCCCAAAAATCATTTCAGAAATTCATTATTTCACCTAAAAATCACTTTTTTTTTCCACAAAAATAATTCCTAAAAAATGTGTTGATGGAGTTCTCGGAGGAGCAGACCGGATTCGAGGGTGCTTGATGCGAGAGCCTTAAAGTCCTCAGCGGTGAACGCGCATTCAAGGACATGCCCCCCCCCACTACATCTACCACGTCCTCACCACCATCCCTTCTCCACACGCCTCTCCACTTCCCAACCCAACCACCCTCCTCACAAATCATAAATTATTTTAAAAATCGCAAACATTTGTTAAACATATTTTTTTATCAGAGGAAAATTAAATTATATGCTTACGCCGCGATATTGAATGTCGGCGGTCCTAACCTAGACCCTAAGTGACCTGTAACTTGAAAAATCTATAAAAATCACAAAACCGAAACTAATCCCAAAAAGGCGGGCAGGGAGGGAACTACAATACTGACACAAGTCGCCATCTTGGATATCCGCCACATTGACCTTAACTCCACTTTAATGTCCTTGACCTAGTGACCTTGGATGACCATGAACCAAAAAATTATAAAAAAAAATGTTACAATTTTGTAAAAACCTACCTTTAAAATTTAGAAATTTTTTTGTAAATAACATTTAAAAAGGTTGTGGGTCCGATGGCAGGCGGAGCAATCAGCGACGAAGTGGCCGACACGAAGACCAGCGTACGACTGACCACCACCACTAATGTCTCCAACTTGTATTGACTGATTACATGTGTTGGTTTGACCCCATCCCCCCTCCCATCAAAACAAATGTTAATTGGTTCTCCTTGACCCCCTTAGCGGCTCCAATCACTGCCAGTTTGTATTATAAGTTTAATTGTCCCCATTTCCCCCTCCACCCATTATATATTTTACATCAAACCCACCTCCCATTCGACCCTCTCTCATAATTTGCTCACACTTTCGCTCTACACACCCCCTCCACCACAACTTGTATTCAAAATTTTAGGCAGAAATTATACTTTGGTGGAAAAATTTATGTGTAATGGCGAGCACGTCCGATAATAGCCCTTAATTTGATGTAATGAAATATCAGAACTTACCAGTCTGAATGCTAAAAGACGAGGGACGAGAGAGCGATCTTTCACCTTTCGCATCAGATGAGAAACTGTGCTGTTGGGTCGACAATGTTTCCATTATATATTTTCCGCACACTATCGTGCTATGGTGGACAATACTGAAAACAAGAGAGGTATTAGTAAGGGATCTTGCGAAGGTAAATAATTGGTCGGACTATTGTGGTGGGGTGAGGGGCAACAGAATAAATACCCAATAAAGAACAAAGGTAAACCTGAATTGATTGGAGAGAGGGGACGGTGGTCGCCTTGAGGTGGAAGGTGTTTGTGGAGTGAAAGTGTGAGCAAATTATGAGTGAGGGACGCAAGGGGAGGGGGTCTGTTATGATCTAAAACCAATATAATATATAATGGGTGGAGGGGGAAATGGGGACGATTAAACTTCTAATACAGACTGGCAGTGATTGGAGCNCTTATAATACAAACTGGCAGTGATTGGAGCCGCTAAGGGGGTCAAGGAGAACCAATTAACATTTGGGTTGATGGGAGGGGGTGGATGTAGGGTCAAACGAACACATGTAATCAGTCAATACAAATTGGAGGCATTGGTGAAGAATACACGAACCATCGTCGCTGAACATTGTTACCGACGTACTTTATAATAATATTTCAACGTTTCGTAGTGAAGTATTTATTATTTTACTTGTTTTTCCCCCTAGCATTAAACTTTTCCAAATGTGCTTCCACCCACGAATTTTGTTCTGGAAAAGTCGCAGGGCGTTATCATGCTCTCAAGTATTAAATCACGGCCTCTTGACTTACGTAGTGTGCAATTTTCTCTAGAGGTGTGGTTTATCACTGGACGTTAGGCAACCTGTTGCACACTTACGTACTTGCAGCTGCGTAATCCGGGCGCTCTTTCATATATCTTCAATTTTATAAGACAAGAAATATATTCCGGACCTTCATTTACTGGCATTTTCATTATCTTCCGGCCCATGCGTGCTGTAGTTTCCGTCCCCACGTAGTGTTTACATATTTACTGTAAAACGTTGTATTTTGTTAGAAATAGTTTAATTTTAAATACAACGTGCGCATTTCAGCCGTCTGTTTGAGGTCGTTTCCCACTCAAACTTATTAGTTTTTCACAGCTCCTATGCAAAATCTATCACCTTAATAATGTACCAAATATAAAAAAGCCTTATTTTAAACACTGTAGGATCTTCGCCTTCAGTTTTCAGTACTGAAATGTAAAAGCTTGTACACAAATCCAGGAGCGGATGAGATATAGAGAAAGTATTTAAAGAATCTGCTCCTCCTGTATTAATAACGCTATAAAAATACATCATAAGGATATGTGTATAACTTGTTCAAAAATATTTTCTGTTTACTAGCAGTACTCAAAAGTTAAATACGCACACCCATCTCTAAGGAAAAATTATACCCCCCTTTTTTTTAATTTTTATTTTTTTTTTTGCGATTTATCAAAAACTGCTCAAATTTGATTGCAACTTCACTGCCGCCAACTGCAGACTATCTGCCAGCCGTGTAAGCATAAACTACACTAACAAATATGTTCTAACAGAAATTTTAGATTGCGAGGTTTTTTAAACAGAGTACTTACGTTGCAGACTCACATCTGTCTTTGCAAATATACGTAATTGAGTAAAAGCGACCTTAATTCTACATTATAAAGAAATTGGCATTATTTAGCCAAATACAAATTTTGGCGTAGTAATCTGCCACTAATTTTTAAGCCAAATGCATTAAAAACAATTTTCTGACAAAATTAATTTTTGCTAAAAGCCAGTAAATAATATTTCAGCAATAATGACACAACAGAACCTGCTACTTCACTGGTAAATGTGTAGATTCAGACAAACTTTGTAAGTTGATGAGTTTAAGTTTTAACCGAGTTCGTGTTTATTTTTACCTCGTTTCATCACAAAACCCAAATTACTCCCGTGCTGCTGTCATACTCACGGCAACAGAGAAAATTACATCTTGCTGCATTATATACCCATTCGTGCGTGGATATAAAAGTGCACTGGATGTACGCTATAGCTTTGTTTACAGACCTTCATTTGATAACTCATTAATAGCTTCTTTTATTCATATCTTAGGGAAGCGCCATGCGATATTCGACGACTTGTGTTTACTATGTTTTAAAGAGATACAAGATTTTTTTTTATAATTTCTGAAGGAGGAGTAATTTTAAGGCACTTCCCTGGGAATGTGTTAAAATTAAAACATCATATCCATTCTTACTCACTAAATACTCTCAATATACAAAATGGTTTTACTTAACAGAAGAAAGTGTAATTAATAAACAGCTCATGAGCTAACGGATTTAGAATGAGGGATGCAACATTATTTAGCAATTTCATGGGAAAAGTTTAAATTTAACTTAAAAATATTTTACATTGTATAATAATTCATGAGACAGCCATTACATAGCATAAAGAAAACTGCGTCACTGATGCAAATTTATGTTGTTCCCAGGATGCAATCGTCCTGCAGTGATCCGCTACATTGCCGAACTGAATGCAATTTCAGTATTAAGCTATTACTTTGCACCTTTAACTCGACCAGCACTTTTCGCAGCACTTGTATGTTTGACATGTTTTATAGAGCTAGGTAAATTCTAGGCAGATTACTAATCACGGTAAACCACAGAATAACGTTTATACTATTTGCGTAGAATCGTGAAATAAGTAGCCTAGTAGTGTTAAAAAACATTATTTAGAGACAAACTCGTAGCCAGTGGCTCACGTTATAGTATAAGTTTTTTCGTCATAGCAATATACATGCAGGAATGTGTGTATAATTATTGCTGCAAATACTGTTCCTTTAGGAGTGCTGTATACTAAAAGAATGAATAAATGTAAAATTTCATCTAGAGACTATGAGTGGCAACATTTCCGTTATGAGGAAGCGAAGTGATTGGATGCAGTAGGAAACAGGAACATGGTAATATGGGTTGAAGTGCTTGCTGGATAAATCAACTCCCTGTGTTCCGGTCACAATGCCAGAGTGAACTTTAACTCAGTATCAACTTCACTTAACTGTTGGTAAATGAGAACACACAACGAAAATAATGTTCTCGTAGTTTGATCACTGATAATGATCTATATATAGGGCACGTTCTATATTGCCGCTCGGTTCACGATATTGACAGCAGCACTTGAGGACCGGCGGGAAGTGGGGTTGCCATGACAACCGCTGCTGCTAGCTGCCCGAACTGCCAGGCAGCAAATAAAACATCTTTCTCACATATCTGGCTGTGGCTTGTAAAATCTAAGTCACTCTAAGTAGCACTTTCTAATTACTTTTTCAAAATACACTTTCAAGACGCCAGAGGGGCGTATCCGAGTTCGTGAGGGATGGAGGTGGTAATAAAAATAACATAACTAAATTTGATTTTTATTTTATTTACGCAGCTATTATTTACAACATCAAACTGCCTATCTCCACCACTGATATTTTTATTTCTCAGTGAACGTAATATTTAAAAGTTTATCTCAACTCTTATTAACGTCCTTCACAATGTGTCTGTTTATATATAGTAAATTAACTCACATTCATCATTGACGCATGTTCAGTCTGTCTGTTGCCGTCATTTAAAATGTGTGACACTCACGCATCCAGTTCAGTCGTCCCGCCCGCCAGTCGCACTCTCCACTGCACCGATGCTCGCAGTCACAGGTTTTACTCCCGCTTGTCACTTCCGTCCTCACTCGTTGCTCTTATGGCTCGTCGTCTATTGCTTAAGGCCGCACAATCGTCCAAACTCGCGGCACTTGTAAACTCTGCAAACGTGGATGTCCGTCACGCTTATATAGTATCAATGACCAGATCTCAAAGGTTCTTCACGGCTCGTCGTCTATTGCTTAAGGCCGCACAATCGTCCAAACTCGCGGCACTTGTAAACTCTGCAAACGTGGATGTCCGTCACGCTTATATAGTATCAATGACCAGATCTCAAAGGTTCTTCACGGCTCGTCGTCTATTGCTTAAGGCCGCACAATCGTCCAAACTCGCGGCACTTGTAAACTCTGCAAACGTGGATGTCCGTCACGCTTATATAGTATCAGTGACCAGATCTCAAAGGTTCTTCACACCCCGAGTCACGCTCAGGGAAACAAGTGCATTAAACAAGACAACTTTCAGATAAAGTTAGAAATTTTATCCGCCGAAGGTCAGGAGCGTGCGAGCCGTAAAAGGATTATCATGGCCGCGTGCAGAAGAATGCTTGGTGGCACGCCTTTATAAAAAAAAACCCTGGTAGTACTACGGCTCGCATGTCATTCAAACATTCTTCCTTGACTCGCCACCCGCTGTCATATCACTACTCTGACCTCCTCCGCTCGCTCGCGCGGACAGATCAAGGGAACTGGGCGGGTAACAGTATGTTTTAGGTTTTATGGAAACCACACTGTTATTTTTATAACCGTATTACGAAGACTGTCGAGCTATATATTATAACTAAGGGATTAGTGAAGGTATATCCGAGAATATTTCCTTGCGCCGCGCCACTTCGAATGAGCACGAGGTTAGTGGTTTAGCAGCTGAACAACGCCCAAAGGGCGTTCAAGTGGCTCCGATTATTTACAATATTTTCTAATTATCACATCCTTTTTCGTTGTAATAAGAAATGATAGTCTGAAAAAAAAAAGTATGTCAAATGGAGCAAAAGAACTTTTCAAGATTAAATGAAACTAGTTCCAAGAATTTAAAATTCATAATTTTCCGCGCCAATCTCAAAATTGAAGAAAATTAATACGTTATTAAAGATCTAAAAATAGTTGTTCATGTTATTAGAATGTCGTGAAATATGTTTCTTGTAAATTTATTATGCGGTTCGTTCGTATTTCAATTTTAGCTTTTGAAATAAATTTAAAAACAATATAGTCAGAAGATCAACCGTCACCGCAGGAACCACTTGTCAGATTTCAAAGAAATTGTAGTAACTTGCCATTCCTGGTAGTTTAATAAACAATATCTGAAACTATACTTTGGGTTAAAATTACATCTTTTTGGGGAATTGTAATAATAAAGATACTATGTTAAATTTGTCATATTTACACTTAAAAACGGAATGAATATTACTTTTTCAGATGAGTTGGAATTTTTATTACGTTATCACCGATATCGTGTCATGAAACCATAAAATATATTAAAATTGCAAGAAAAAATGTTTGGTTCGTGAAGAGCCTTATCTTCGTTCTCTCGCTAGAGCTGTACAAGAAGCGATAGGTTCCGGGAGCCTGTACGTCCAGCGTACCGTCGACATGCTGAGAAACTTCTCGTATCGCCAACTTCTTTGCCATGATTTTAAACTCGATATCATCCATACACGCACACTCTCTACACCCTCTCCCATGTGTCGTGACCGAACTTACATGGACGATGTTTAAGGCGTTACCTTCGCACCTCAACAATCCGAGTTCCATTCCCAGGTAGGCCATGGTTCTGTATGTCTGTCATCTTTAAATCAAAGTTTAGTATTCCAGCCGTCCTCGGTCACCCCACCGATATTAATGAAATAAAATCCTCTCCCCCTTCCCCTAAAATTTGTCATTGATTATGTACTTGGCCATAAAAAACTGTCAACTACCCGATGTAGGTGCTGGTGCGGTACATCTCCAAGACTGTGCAGAGTTGCAGGGACACTGTTGCCTCAGTGCACTGACTGTTAGGATAACAGCAAGTGCTAAAGTGTTACGGCATTGAAAATCACGCAGTTTCTTGAGTTAAGAGTGTCTACGAAAGTCACCGTCACACGGCTGCCGAGGCTACCTCTACTGGGAGCCTCTAAGATTCTCTAATGACCGTCGCTCCCTTTCAGGGGTCTTGTCCAATTACGGCAGAGGGATGGGCTCGTGTCCATACGTCAACCAAGGACAGAACTAGGGAGTCGCTCGGGGCACAGAGTGGCACAGCATAGACTTACACTTCAGCCGCCACACGTTAGTGCGTGTGTTTAGTAACACACTAACATAGCAAGGATGGTGAGTTGAGATGTTTAGGCCGCCCGCTGCTTTAATTGTGCTGGTCACCCAAAAAATTAAGTATTTAATTTTTGTACGAAAGATCATTCAACCTGAAGACATTGCTTGAGGTGTCCTTTCCTCGCATAAAATAATTTTGTTGCATAGTTTCTGCATGTCGAAATCACATTTACAGAAAATTTTACAAAGGGGACTGAAAGGCCATGTCTCGATTCATTTCAATGTATGGTTAGAAAAATATATTTAACAAAAACTCATATACAGCTACAAATAAAAAATGTGCAAAAATGTCATTATTTTCAGCAATTTTTAAAAATGGCAAAAATATTTCATAATGTGATTTCAAATATTTTTAAAATGAACTCATGGTATCTTATTTTAACGTGAATTATCTAATTTCGGTAAGTGAGTTAAATAATATTATTTATACGTCCCAAAAACACAAAAATTGTAATTATGACATGCCATTATTAAAAATAAAAATGCTGTCTAATATTTTACGTGAGCATATAATACTTGTAGGTAATGTATACAGGTTGAATAGCATTTCGTGTGCAAATACAAAATAGTCAAATTTTTCGTGAGGTGGGGCGAAGGGTGCAGGTGTGCTCCGAGAAGACTCATCGGGCAAAGACAACGTCTGACACGTTTCGCACATGCGGACATGTGTGACTCCGCTGGAAATGGAGCCCGGTCCGTCCTGTTGCGAGGCGAGTCGTCTGACTTCTACACATGCTCGGCCCCTGCGATAATACTAGCAAGGCGGATTAACACTGCTGTAGACTATTCACGGTAAACTGAGTACTTTTGAAAGTCTTACTTAGGAACTACATCTCTGATTAAATTGTATCCTTCCACCACATGCACATTTAACATTGTCGTGAGCCTGATAGCTGTATTCATACGCCATTCGAGTGATATTGTCAAATGTAAGGCACGTATATTTGTTATTTACATGCAAATTCTCACCATAATGCGAACAAAACAACAAAAATTTACTCCACTGGACATAAATTTAAACATTACGCTGTTAGTACAACGCCGAGTATCAGGACTGTTTTCATTTCTTCGCTGCCAACTTAACTACGAGCCTGCATACCGATGTACACTGTAACGTTTACGTATGTAGTAACAGGCAATAATTTTTTTTAAATGTTGATTTCTAAAGTGTTTACTTTATCTTGAACAACCTATACAGAATGTACTGTAGCTGTTTGTCAGCGATTTTTTGTTTACATTTATTATAGTTGATTTTGACAAATTAGTTTTAGGTTATCGTGAATACAGCCTCCCCCATTTTGTCGCGTATTGTAACTGTTGATAATAAATTATACATTTAATTTCAACGGTTTTAATGCCCATTCTATTGTTTCAAAAGGAATTTAATCGAAACGGCTATAAGAGAAAATAATGGGCGATAATTGGCAATTAAGTGCAGTATGGGAGTAGACACGATCACGCGGACACAGGACTACTTCATTTGAAATATGCTCAGCCCTCTACATTATTACATTGGCTGTGAACTTGCTCATATCATAGTCACTTCTTGTTCTAGTAAACTGATTGTGTAAGTGTTGTATAAGTATTGTATGAGTTTTGCTCTCACTAGCTGCTATGAAGTATTAACGGACATGTTCTGCATTCGTGGAAATAAAAAAAAAGCCAGGTTCTATAGCGATTCACTATGTACCATTACAATCAAAGTAAATTTAGTTGTATTAAAATTTAAAAAAAATCTGAACATTTTAAAGTGTTGAAAGTGGTTATAAAATAATTACGGGTGCATTGTTTTTTACGTAAGATTTTTTTATTTTTTTTTTTGCATTTAGTTAGGTGTAACCATGCGAATATTTTCACTTTTGTAACCATTTAATATAACTTGTTTTATTTAGGCCGCTATTATACAGCACGCTTATGATTTTTTTTTACACGATGCATGCTTGTATATGATTATCACTACATGACGGTTTGTGTTGCCCGCCTCGGGTTGTCATAGTGTAACCTACTTGTTACCTACTTATACATATCTGCCAGGCTGCATGCATTTGAGATAAACATACATTAAGTACGACCATGTACAAAAGTATTTTTGTTGGAGATATAGTTTATTGCGATTGCTGTGTGATGTGCTCGATACATAAAAATGCAGATATATAACACACATATAAGTTTTTTATTGCGTATCATGATGTATTTTTTATCTGTGAAATGATTGGACTCTCTAGGGGATTGAACCTGCGATACCTTATTTTCAAGTATGATGCATTGTCTCCGGCGCCGTCAGGGCACATGACATATTTCATGTAAGATTTCAATACCATATGTAAAAAATATGTATGTTTTGTCAAGGGTGGTGTAGTTTCTATACTTGTAAGTGCCGAGTTGCTTTCTTGATAGGTAATGTATACCATGCACGGAAAGGCAGGATGGTCATTGTGATCCGTGTTTCCGTTGAGTTCACGTCGATAGCTACGAGATGCACTCGCGGCCTCTAGGTATTCTGTGTAAAAACAGCTACACCAGTTTTTTTTTTCAATTGAGGTAAACCTCTACTTTTTATGTTTTGAGTCTTCTAAAAGCTGAGTACATACATAAATTAAATGTGTGCATGTGTGTTTTGCGATATCTCCTTACTCGTCACTACAAAGTTCGTACATTTAATTGTATTTCTATATTAATAAAAAACTTTGTAGCGAGCGATTCATGGGTAATTCGTTTCGTAATGTGATTACAGTCCCAGCTCTATAAATTGTATGTATGCAAATAAGTACATGTATATATAGTATTTGAAACGGGATAAATTGTTACCTCGTACTGTATAACTGAATTCCTCTCGTAAAAGGAAGTTCATGTGTGACTCGGCTGGTCTGCCACCCTGGAGCCTGATGTGTCTCTCTCTCTCTCTCGGCTAGTGTTCTGTGCTATCCCTTCGACTTGCCAAGACCTGCTCGGTGCTCGCGCTGCCGGCTGACCATCTCGGCTGCCTTACAGATTCCCAAGAAATTAGTTGATCGCACAACGTCAGTCGGGTCGGACGCGTTCTGCTGATAGTGTTGTTAATGTTGGCTGTACTCTGAATGTGATGATTTCGTTTCAATCGGTTCGTAAGGAAGTCGTTTGCTATTCTGTGGTACTAACCAGGACAGTCTGGTCTTGTCTAGCATCGTCTAACACAGCATACAGCTAACGACGCTTGTGTAATATGTGATTGCGCTGGTTGGTAAGTGCTTGTAATTGTGTATCCTTACATTTCATTTTTATATATGTTGAATCAGTGTGTAGCTGTGTTGTTCTCGTATCGTTCCCTCTCATCACAAGGGTAATTTTTCGTCTAACATGATGTACAGCGCTCGATGCTCGTGTAATATAAACTGGTTGTTAATTGCTTATAACTATTTGCTTTTATAATTATTTTTTTATCTGTTTGCATCGGCGTGTAGCAAGTGACGTCTCTCTTGCACTACTAAAGGTTTTAATACATGTGGTTTTGTGTAAAGCGAAGTAAAACAGTCTTTACAAGTTGCATAATATATATCGTACTTGACGCATTGTACTCATTTTTTGGGTTGGCCATTGTGATAATTCGTTCTTTCTCATGTAGGCATGATAGCAACATGGAAATCGCTATTATGGGCTGTGGCTCAATCGGGATATTTTATATATATTTTGTGACTCATTATTACATGACCTTGATGTACTTACGTATATGNGCATAATATATATCGTACTTGACGCATTGTACTCATTTTTTGGGTTGGCCATTGTGATAATTCGTTCTTTCTCATGTTAGCATGATAGCAACATGGAAATCGCTATTATGGGCTGTGGCTCAATCGGGATATTTTATATATATTTTGTGACTCATTATTACATGACCTTGATGTACTTACGTATATATCAGTTTTTATTGTTTGTTACGTGACTGATTTTTCAAGTACAGGGCAGTTTCATATCATTTACACTCGGTTTTCCCAACACTCGCGTTAGGCTGACGGTGTTTTATTTATATTAACGCGTACGTGTTTTAATGTAACCTGCGACTATGTATGTCTTGTTATCCGTGCAATTGTATACACCTTTTTTTTTTTTTTAAATATATAGCTGATTGTAAAGGTTAACCATGCTAACGATGACTCGGGCCACCGACCCTCGTGTTGGACTAATGGTGTTCGTTTATATTATTATATATGTATTTTACATTTACCCACTACTATGTACATCATGTACACAGTATGTTTGTATATATATGTTGATTTTTTTTCCGCAAATAGATGTTTGTTGTATGTTACTCATGCTGACGTTTATTTATGTATATATTTTCACATATATATACAACCTGGCTGTCGGTGGTCCAAGGGAGGCTAGCTGTCACTGAGGGGGATCTGAGTTGGTAGAACCCTGCGGTAGCAGATGACAAGGGCTGTGGTGGGTGATTGGTGAGTGCGCGAAGGCCGATGTGTAGGTATGAGCTATTTCATACCCTACACTCCTACATTCAACGGTGCCTCTGCAACGCGCCTGTATGTATACCTTTATTTTCTTTACATGCCTGGACGGTTGTTACATGTTCCCGAACTTCAAAGGTTGGGAAATGCCCACCAACTATGCTTGTAACAGGGCTTAATGCCTACTTGTCTTTATCTCCTTGATTGCGGGTGGAAGTGATGACTGTGCTATTAATTTGGTGGTCGTAGCTTCAGTGGGTGGGAAACGTTGGGAAACTATGCTAATAGTAGGGCTTAAGGTGTACTTGCCCCTACCACCCTGTTTGTTCTCGAAGGTGATGGCTATGGTATGCATTTTGTAACTTTAGTTTCTGTGGGTGGGAAATGGCAGTCAACTATGCTTATGCAAAGGTGTACTTGAACCTACAGTCCTTTTCGTCGTCAGAAATGATGCCTATGTTATGAATTTGATGACTATAGCCCTGTTGGGTGGGAAATGGTAGCCAATTATGTTTATACGAGGGCTTAGAGCGTACTTGTACTACCATCCTGTTTGTTGTTGGCGGCGATGTTTATGTTATGAATTTGATGCTATAGCTTCGGTGGACAGCAAATGGTGGGCTACTATGCTTATAAAATGCCTTAAAGTTTAATTGAGCCTACCACTCTGTCCTTCAACTGAGGTGATATTTACGATATGTATTTGGTGCATATATCTTCGGTGAGTGGTAAATGGTGGACAACTATGTTTATAAGTGGGCTTAGGGTGTGCTTAACCCTACGACCCAGTTCGTTGTAGGGGGTGATGCCTATTTTATGAATTTGGTTACTATGTCTAAAATAGCTCGTAAATTACAGCCAACTATATTTATAAGTGGGCTTAGGAAGAACTTGACGCGTGCATGGTGCGACTCTAGGCTAGTGTGTGTAGGCAGGCTTTGCTTCGTGTCGTGCAGGTGGAATGACAGAGCATGAGACTCATCCCCACCAGGATGCCAGGTGAAAGACCAGAAGGAATGTGATAAAACCTAGGTGGAATGACAGAACTTGGGACTCGTCACTACCAATACTCTAGGTGAAAGGAGCCCAGAAGGAATATGAGAAAACCAAGGTGGTAGCGAACGACGCTGATGAGGGAACATCCAGGATCTAGGGCTTGATGAGAGGGCAAGTGAGAGAGAACGTGTGTGGGGAGAGAGACTAGAAGGAATGAGGGAAGTTGCATGACAGGGTAATGAACTCGAACATTCTTCATACAAGATGGATGATGCTGGCATAGAATGACAGGGTGTGAATATCAGGGTAACCCCTAAAAACTCTCAACCCTCCTCATCAAAAAGGAGTCAGTAGCCACATTGTAGAGTAATGCTATTTTCTGACTGAGTGACTCATATAAATTTTGGTAAAGATAATTTCTGTTGAAAATTTTTCTGGTTTTGAGGGAAATTCGGGAATTTTTAGACGTTTTTAAGGGAAAAAGGGGAATTCCTAGTAAAAAAATGTAAAATGTCCGCTGCTGGCGAGGAATGACAGAGCAGGAGGTTGCCACGTGACGTCATTCAAGATGGAGACCGTAGTTCTTCGGCACCGCGTCCATCATCCAGGTTTGGGTGAATGCCCATTTTCTAACTGCTATTACTGTAACATTTTAGTGTTACGAATCATGTAATCAAGCAGTAATTCCTTGTATGTTTATGACTTTAATTTGGCGTTTAATGCCCGCTGTTTACGTGTCAGTTAACGAATCTGAATCTCTTACTGCAAATGGTTCACAAATGTACAACGTCTTATATTCCTATCCCACACCAACAATAGGGCATAACACAATATAAATGCTACTACGCTACAAATAAAACTACAAACGTGTCACGTATAACAATAAATGAAACTTGACACATTTTCAATAACAGCTGTGAATCATTTAAATTTACGTTGTTGGCNTGTCACGTATAACAATAAATGAAACTTGACACATTTTCAATAACAGCTGTGAATCATTTAAATTTACGTTGTTGGCTTAAGACCAATCATCCGAGAATATTGAGCAGTCACAGTGTTACTGTGTTAGGGTTTCATATTTATAGTAATGTCGTACGAAGAAAATAGTTTTAATTTAATAGGATAAAATATTCAATTATCCGATAATTTACCTGTTGATTTTCTTCGTGTTGCTATGAGAATTCTTGCTGTCTGCCATTTTATCACAATGGTTTGTTGATGTATAACAAGTATTAGAAGACAGCATTTACTTTTCACTAAATTAAAATTAATTTTTATTTTAATATTTATAGCTTACTCCAATCTGATAAAATATTGAATATGATTTAATATGTATAAATATTGTTTTCAACCGACATCTCTGTCACTGGGTTGGTAAGCTGATTTAATATAATACTTAAAACTATGAATTATTTCGTACTTTGTGTCCAATTTCACCTCAGAGGTCTGAGAAAGTAATAATCTGGAATTAAATCTAGCCGGAGCTTATTTATTTATTTAAGTACTTACTTGTGCAAACTTACATATGATTTGGACAAAATTATACTATTCAGATTTTAAATTAAATTTGAGAAATACATATTAAATAATGCAATATGATTTGGATATATGAAATATTGCGTATTTAAAGTATTCAGACAGACCTATGGATTCTAGTTTCCATACACAGTATACAATTTGAACCTCGAATAAACTTGAAACTAACTTCGGTAGTGTGTTATGTTATATTTGCGATGAGTTGCAATTATGAAAGTTGCGTGTGTGTTACTTAGTACTTTACGCGAATCCCAGTTTACGAGTTAATACCTCGGCACATATGTCACTCTGTTACGAGTGGTGGTCACGCCCTTAGCTCAGCGACCTGCTTGATCACACCTTCACTTATTTATCCAGGTCACGGGCCATGATCGCTGAAATAAATTATGAAATCGCAAACCCCCTCCACCGGCCAGTAAACGGGGACAACGCAGTCGATATAGGACAGTGTAGTCCGTGNGTTATGAAATCGCAAACCCCCTCCACCGGCCAGTAAACGGGGACAACGCAGTCGATATAGGACAGTGTAGTCCGTGGACGGTGTCTTTTGTCGTAGGGCCATTGGAACGAGAAGACCACTGAAGATGGGTGTGTCCGGCCATCTACTTACGCCATCTTAATCAGCCTCCAGAATCATGAACAAGGTGGGGACTCTCCAATTAGGCNTGTCACGTATAACAATAAATGAAACTTGACACATTTTCAATAACAGCTGTGAATCATTTAAATTTACGTTGTTGGCCAATCATCCGAGAATATTGAGCAGTCACAGTGTTACTGTGTTAGGGTTTCATATTTATAGTAAGGTCGTACGAAGAAAATAGTTTTAATTTAATAGGATAAAATATTCAATTATCCGATAATTTACCTGTTGATTTTCTTCGTGTTGCTATGAGAATTCTTGCTGTCTGCCATTTTATCACAATGGTTTGTTGATGTATAACAAGTATTAGAAGACAGCATTTACTTTTCACTAAATTAAAATTAATTTTTATTTTAATATTTATGGCTTACTCCAATCTGATAAAATATTTAATATGATTTAATATGTATAAATATTGTTTTCAACCGACATCTCTGTCACTCGGTTGGTAAGCTGATTTAATATAATACTTAAAACTATGAATTATTTCGTACTTTGTGTCCAATTTCCCCTCAGAGGTCTGAGAAAGTAATAATCTGGAATTAAATCTAGCCGGAGCTTATTTATTTATTTAAGTACTTACTTGTGCAAACTTACATATGATTTGGACAAAATTATACTATTCAGATTTTAAATTAAATTTGAGAAATACATATTAAATAATGCAATATGATTTGGATATATGAGGTATTGCGTATTTAAAGTATTCAGACAGACCTATGGATTCTAGTTTCCATACACAGTATACAATTTGAACCTCGAATAAACTTGAAACTAACTTCGATAGTGTGTTATGTTATATTTGCGATGAGTTGCAATTATGAAAGTTGCGTGTGTGTTACTTAGTATTTTACGCGAATCCCAGTTTACGAGTTAATACCTCGGCACATATGTCACTCTGTTACGAGTGGTGGTCACGCCCTTAGCTCAGCGACCTGCTTGATCACACCTTCACTTATTTATCCAGGTCACGGGCCATGATCGCTGAAATAAGTTATGAAATCGCAAACCCCCTCCACCGGCCAGTAAACGGGGACAACGCAGTCGATATAGGACAGTGTAGTCCGTGGACGGTGTCTTTTGTCGTAGGGCCATTGGAACGAGAAGACCACTGAAGATGGGTGTGTCCGGCCATCTACTTACGCCATCTTAATCAGCCTCCAGAATCATGAACAAGGTGGGGACTCTCCAATTAGGCTTTACTAAGAACGTGGTTGGTTAAATCTTTATAAAATAATATAATTTAATATTTCAGTATATTTGTATAGCTCCCCCCGTTCATATTTAATCATATTTATGTTGAAACAATATTGTACAACCTTAATGTTAAATAAACCTCTTTTATATAGTTTTCGTTACAGAACTCTTATCAATAACTTGTTACACCCCTGTATCCCCGTTAAAGATAAATTGTCAACCAAAAATAAAATCATAACAATTGTGGAGGCTTGGTTCCTCCCTACCCTCTTGCTGCATTGCATCAGTTTCTCTACCATCCACCCCCATTTCAATAAATTACCCACCCACCCACGCTAATTTTCGTATTAATAATAACAAAATTTCAACCATGTTCACTTTTAAAATTAAAACTTTTAGCTTTTAAATAGCTGTATAATTAAAATAATGTCATAATATCTACTTTTAAAATTTGTTAAAATATGGCAATGTAATAATTATTATTTGGTAACTTCAGTTTTAAGTTGTTGGCAACACTGTGTAGTGTTTTGTTTTTTCTAGTTGATAAATATATAACGGTCAACATTGTTGTATCAGTTTTTGCTGTTAAAGTATAATAAAACATTTCGTTTATTAAAAGGCCTTTATTCATTAAACCTCAACAG
>NQII01002694.1:330276-343457 GCA_002778355.1 Clitarchus hookeri | reverse complement strand
TGATATACGATATCACTTCATAAAGGATTTGATTAAAGATAATAAGATCTGCCTTCATTATGTGAAAACTAGTGAAAAACCAGCTGACATACTCACTAAGGCTTTAAGTCAAGAATTATTTGTAAGATGTTTAAATAAGTGTTGTATTCAAACTTAGAAATAAGATATAATTGTATCAGATAAGATATAAGATAGAACTGTATTACATTGAGAGGGGGTGTTAAAATATGGCAATGTAATAATTATTATTTGGTAACTTCAGTTTTAAGTTGTTGGCAACACTGTGTAGTGTTTTGTTTTTTCTAGTTGATAAATATATAACGGTCAACATTGTTGTATCAGTTTTTGCTGTTAAAGTATAATAAAACATTTCGTTTATTAAAAGGCCTTTATTCATTAAACCTCAACAAAATTTATTAGGTTTAAAAATAAATTACTGTTTACAGCCTAATATCTAAACTCACAAAGCAATTATTTGAATCCTAAATAACAAAGGTTATTAAAATTTAAAGAATTTCAGTATGAAACGCAAGTCCCTGGTTGTGTATGTTTACCTCAGCAATACCATTCTAGTAATTTAAATTAAGTAATAGATCACCTGTGTGTGCTGGATATAGTTATTTGAAATGTAACTATTACTGTGATAGTAATTCATAATCATGTGACAATTTCCATTAAATTAACTTTCAACTCATGCTAATTGAATATATTCCATACAAGAAATAATAAAGTAGTAAGATATTATTTTTCTCGGATAAAAGTACAGGATTTTATTATGCTCTCCCATCAGTCAACATATCTTCAAGAAAATGCATTGAAATAAGATATGCCAGTTAACTATGAGATTTTTTTATGCTGATAGAATGCCCGTATTACGTTTGAAGTTGCCATATTGAAGGACGAGTAGTCGCAGCTACATGAGAGGCGACGTAACCCAGTTGCAAGGTGCCGAGACAACACATTCCCGCATGAGCACTTCCCCGCGGCTCGAGCNGAGGCGACGTAACCCAGTTGCAAGGTGCCGAGACAACACATTCCCGCATGAGCACTTCCCCGCGGCTCGAGCACTGCTGTGTTGCAAATACGTGTGCCAGCATGCGCCACCCAAATGTTTCCCCTTGCCCATTTTATACTTCACTTGTATTGTGCTAGTTTTAAGTTCCGCATACTCCTAATATTCTCATACACATCCCACAATCCATTGCCATACGGACATGGGGCAGAATTAATTCCGTTGGGTTCACGCATTATTGTGATTCACGGCTATTACTCGGAGCTTTCGGATGTGCTGAATTGCACACCAGTCCTGAAGTGGATGCGCAGACTGATAAACCTGACGCAAGAAGGTATAATTGTGTGCAATGTCAAGGGTATTTAACGAAATGGGAATAGCGCCCGAGACGCACCCACTTCGACCTTGACTGTCCGCTCACGGTTTACCCACATCCACCCAATTGTGACCTGGTGCAGCGCGGTTGGCCATGCGCGCAAGCATTTTATACTTGTGTTAACATTAAAATACCTTCTTTTTAATTAAATGGAACTTTTACTTGTATTTTACCAATAAAGTATAATATTTTACATACATAATTAATGTACATTGGCTTACATTAATATTCGGCCACCAATGATTATCGCAGTTTCATGGCCTTNTTTTACATACATAATTAATGTACATTGGCTTACATTAATATTCGGCCACCAATGATTATCGCAGTTTCATGGCCTTCTGTTACATTATAAATAAAGATAAACATAAAACATATTGCACAATCATTCTTGTGTGCTTTAAATGAAATGCAATAGTAGTTAATAACTGAAATGAGCAGTGCAAGTTAGTGAAACAATATTTTGTCCTCGCGTGCTTCATACGTACGTCACTTTAATATTCGGCCAGTTGTGGTGGACGCGTGGCACAGCCATGATTCACATTGAGTTCGTACCTCGTGTAACTCCCTGCACGCTCTCTGCGCTGAGAGATTGTATTGGGCAGCTCTGTTGGCTGCGTCAGTCAAGCAAATGGGACGTAGTGGCAAGAATACAACGTTTGAACAGAGGCAGATGGTAATTTTTCATCATGCAAAGAAGAAATCTCAACGAGAAATTGTGGAGAACATGAATCTGCTGAGGTCCACTGTCGGAGACATCAAAAGAAAGTTTCAGAAGTAAGACAGAATAGATTCGGTACCTCAGATAGGACAGCCAAAGAAACTAAGCGAGAGAGAAGAACGTCTAGTAATCAGGAAAATAAAGAAAGATCGAAAATTAGTACTTGCAAACGTACCACGGAGGCACTCAATGAATGTGGAAAGAACGTCCATCCAGAAAAAAAAAACAACGAGTTATCAGAAGAGCAGTATATTATGGCAGGGCATCTAGAAATAAGACTTTCATTAATGAGGCAAATAGAAGTAACGACTTACGTTCGCAAAAAACCACGCTGACAAAGATGAAATCTGGTGGAATGATGTTATTTTTGCTGATGAGACGAAATTTAATGTGTTTGGTTCAGATGGCACAGTAGCAGTATGGGGCAAGCCAAATGAGGAGCTAAAACCTGGGATCATACAACCTACTGTGAAACACAGTAGAGGTAGTATTATGATCTGGGGTTGTATATCTTCAGCAGGTGTTGGAGAGGCTGTACGTTGATGGAACAATGAAAAAGGAAGACGATCTCAACATCCTGAAAGGAAACCTACCCAAGAGGGCTGATAATCTGGGTATTAGGAGCACTTAATTTGTACCAAGATAATGACCCACTACACAAATCGTACATTGTCAAGAGCTGACTTTTGTATAACTGTCCCAAAGCCATTAAAACACTTCCTCAATCACTCGACCTGAATCTGTGGGATGAACTCAAAAGAAGACTGCGTACTACAACAATTAGGCACACAAAATAATTAGAGAAAAGGTTCAAGGAAGAATGGAGTAAGATAGTCTCCGAATGTACCAGGAAAATAATTGCTAAAATACCACAACGCCTGCGAGAAGTAATTAAACAGAATGGCAATGCTACCAGGTACTAATTAATGTTTGTTTAATTTNTATACCACAACGCCTGCGAGAAGTAATTAAACAGAATGGCAATGCTACCAGGTACTAATTAATGTTTGTTTAATTTGCATTCTCCTAATACAAACACAAACTTACTACTACTGGCTATATTAAAGTGGCGTACTTATGCAGCATGGGATGACAATATCATATTGGTTGCATTGCTCATTTTCGTTATTGGCTACCGCTATATTTCATTTAAAGCACACAACAATGATTGTGCAATATGATTTATGTTTATATTCACTACTAATTTAACATAGGGCCATGAAACTGCGATAATCATAGTTGGCCGAATAGTAATGTGAGCCACTGTAGATAAAAACAGTGAGAAAATAGGTACGTTGGTAATATCTGGTAAGAAATCGTTCTTACCAAAATACCTAATTCCAGACTGGCTGGTTCGGGAAGATAAAGAGAGAGAGAGAAAGTCAAGCCTCAAGGAGACCCTCAACCTGGATGAAGTGTTTCTAATAACCAAATATTAGCTTATAGGATTTGGTTCAGTATTCTGTTTTTTGTCTGTAATTAGATATTTACGAACGAATGCGGCGCGCAGTTTCTTTGGTGTAATTTTCTAAACATGGTTGAACTTTGTCTTCGTGAGACGGAAAAATATCCAGGAAGTAGAACCTTAGCAGCGCTAAGGTTCATTCTACTCAGGTTAAGAACCAAACGTGGTTTCTTATAGGAGAGTTTGGGATAGGNACCTTAGCAGCGCTAAGGTTCATTCTACTCAGGTTAAGAACCAAACGTGGTTTCTTATAGGAGAGTTTGGGATAGGAAAAATTTCTGCCGCTAGGTGCGCAGTATTCCAAATTCCACTTTTAATTTAAATGTTAAGCCACGTGTATAATAAAAGAGTGAGTGAGTGGAGAGATTTAGACGGTTCTTAACATGGAGGTCTTGAGAGTCGACGAGGGTGATNAATAATAAAAGAGTGAGTGAGTGGAGAGATTTAGACGGTTCTTAACATGGAGGTCTTGAGAGTCGACGAGGGTGATCGAGGTGAGTATGGAGCAACGCCGGAAAAAAAGGCGAGGGGAACGGGAGATCCCCGAGAAAACCCACCAACCAGTGGCATCGTCCGGCACCATTGTACATGCGAAAACTCCGGAGTGATCCGGTTGGGGATTGAACATGGTTCGCTAATAAAAAAGAAATATTTTACTTAGTTACGAAGTTATTTTGTATTTGATTTGCGATTATTGCAATCATCCTGTTTTTGACATGGATTACATGTCTTTCTCGCGCGCTAGGGAGGGTAATGCGCGCCGCTCTCGCCGTCACGAAGACATGTACCGCGCCTCTCCCCGCACGCACGCCGGACTGTGCACATTTACCGATCAACGGAGCCCGCACATTAAAAATACAATGTTTTATAACGTTCGCCTTATCGCTTCCGGTGGTGCGTCATCGAGTTTGAAACAAATTTCGGCGCAATTTGCAGCACTTTTATTCTTTCGAGCGCCATTGCTACGAAACTACAAGTGCCACGGACGCGAGTGATAGCTTTTTTGAAAGAGCTTGAAAGGGACCTCCTTCTAACGCAACAACCACTAATACACTCTGAAAATTTTTGAAGCAGCTGCGCTTTGAACTTGTGAAACAGCGTCACGCCGCGAAAGAAGAGCCGGGATCCGAGTCGACATCCGCCACAAATCGGACAACCGCCATTATCTTAGGCAGAACGAAGCCACAGGTACAGAGAGAAGAAAAATTAAGAGAATCGGATAACCAGGGAAGACGTAATGGGACTCCAAATATTAGCGTGCAGAACGAAAACGGCGCGCGCGCCGCTTCTCCGCAGCCGGGTCCCTCGGGAGTGCCACCAAAACGACTGACGATGTCAGATATGTATTTGCGAAATTGAGACGAAGCTGACGAGACCACTCATGACCGCCCCCTGGTCACAATGGACCCCTACGCAGGCCCTTCAATGCTGTTACTAAAGCAACCAGCAGCGTCGTCGCGCTACTCTGGCGCAGACAAACAGTTCGCCAAGCTATTTCTAAACAATTCCTTGGGGCATGTGTGCGGTGTGTGCGATCGCCTCTGGCACAAGGATATATCGAACTATGTGTTTAATTCAGTATCCAGANCGGGCATGTGTGCGGTGTGTGCGATCGCCTCTGGCACAAGGATATATCGAACTATGTGTTTAATTCAGTATCCAGACAGACATGTTATCCTTGTTCGGTAGGTGCCACAAACGGCGATCTACCAAGGGCAAGTTTTTTTTACGTACAAAATAGAGATGATGTGGTACACATGCGATACTTGCTCTTACCGAGTGGCAAAACATTTGGTTACGAAAATGTTAACATTGATCTTCCCAACCTGGGCAGAAGTAACTTTAGCAGGGCTTCAGGAAAGTTGAGAGTAGCCGTGGATGGACCGCAGAGTTGTGTGCACTGGGTGTGGTTGTGTTAATGCGACTCCTTTACACGCCATGTCTCTGCGCGTTTGAGGCGCGAAACCACACAGCGCGCTCCACATTCAAGTCAAACATGGAGCTCGTTAAGTTATCTTTCCTTTAACTCTGTGTCCACATGTGTTTTATAAAATCCTACCTGCATTCACATTGCAATCAAGAGAGATTCGTCTTGGATAAGTTGTCATTCTGTACTACCAAATAATATGCTGCATCTAGATCTGAAATCATGGTATATTTGTATTTAAAACAAAATATCAGTTGTTATAGGTAGTATTTAAAACGATTTTCTCTATGTGCGATTAATAACCTCATCTCTCATATAAATTGATGTCAATTTGCACCCAATATTCTCTTTAATTTCTGCATTCTTCAAATCGTTAAATCGTGTATCATTCAAATAGGAACAAAATAAACTGTTTTTGCAATTGTGGCATAATACACAATGAACATTCCAGTCGGCAGTTGTTAGGAATAAAAATGAATACAAAAAACAAATGAAATTAATCGTCCCTTGAATCTGATTAGCTGAAACAACGCTATTATTTTAATTTATGGTGAAGTTGGTTCAACATCTCGCGTAGAAAATTTACCTTTGCGTTGCTCTTAATTCAAGGTGAATACACTGCCATGCTAGCTGTGTCTGAACAGAACGACNTAGAAAATTTACCTTTGCGTTGCTCTTAATTCAAGGTGAATACACTGCCATGCTAGCTGTGTCTGAACAGAACGACATCACAAAGTTAATGGGACGTGGTCCAGGTTAACTGAATGTGGATCAGGCTTTAGAGTGGTGGCCACTTGTACATCAGCTGCCGGCGTAGCGACTCTGTTCACAAAGTACAGTTACGCCGTAAAACATCCACAAAGTCGTCAAGTCCAGCCAACTGATGATCACGGCCAGATTGTACNCGGCGTAGCGACTCTGTTCACAAAGTACAGTTACGCCGTAAAACATCCACAAAGTCGTCAAGTCCAGCCAACTGATGATCACGGCCAGATTGTACACTAGAACAAAGATACTTTTTATTTCGCGCTGTTTTGTAAAAACAAAAGGACATTGTGGCTATTTTTGGGTGTTTCTCCCAACAAATGTTGCAAGAAAGCTCAGGTAGATGTTCACTTAAGAGTTACCACAAACCACGAATTCGCAGCGCGCATCAAGTCTAAGTCACGTGCAACACTAATATAGGCTGCTCACGTTTAGCTGAGCACTTCGCAAAGCCACCATTAACATTTACCTTTACTCTTAATTTTGTATCCTTTCACCATATGTGAAATTTACACTGACATGGGCCTAATTAGCTTATTCANTTACCTTTACTCTTAATTTTGTATCCTTTCACCATATGTGAAATTTACACTGACATGGGCCTAATTAGCTTATTCATACATCAGTCGAGTGAAAACGTGAAATTGTCAGGAACCTTAATGCGTTGCTTATATGCCATTTCGTACTCAAATGTGTATAAAGTAAAAAACTGGAAAAACCATGCAATACAGTTGAAGACATTGAGCTATTCGTCTTAATTCGCTGCCAACTTAACGGAGAGCCTGCATGTCAGTGTGATATGTAGTTACGGGCTTTAAATGTTTTTTTTCAGATGTTGATTTCAAAAGTGATTACCCCGAACAGCCTGTCCTTGTTATTTATTTACCAATATAGGTGACAGAACCACCGTAAGTAGATAATGTGAGGGTTAGGTATCGTACATCAGGAGCAGAGGGATAACTGCCAACTATCTCCATGTATCTGTCCGGAGATCTGCCAACCTTTCCTGGCGTTGCAATTAAAAGTTAACTGGCTCCGTTGTGTTCTGGATGTTATACTTAAATCTGAACTACTGAGTCCCTTTATTCAGTTCGCAAGCCAGCTCTACATATTGTCCACGCCTTGGCAAATTGTGAAAATTGTTTACTGTTGCCTCGGTGGCTTAAATGTTTGTCAGAAAGTTTGTAAACTGGTTGATGACGGTGGTGTAGCGCAAGATACTGAATGACGCATGTTCATGCCTAAAGCAAAACGTAGGTACAAAATTTTCCCTAACGAAAAATATGCATTTCCATTGCAGCCGCAATTTGGTCTAGAATATAATTTTAAATTGAATCACATAATTGGCCTTTTGTTAAAAGTTACGTTTATTAGTTATTTTTGTAATTTCAAGAGTTCATAGAATTATATAAAACAATTTTCGAAGGAGACCGGTCTTCCTGTGGATTAGATTACCTTTCTATTACATTTACATAAATTAAGTATATTACTCACGTAAGATGATGGAGGTAACAAGTTATTTTGAAGTTATTGTTTTCAAATTTTTATGAAAAATTACTTTTTTGAAACTATTAAGCCATTATCATTACAAGTAAATTAAAATGTTCTTTCCAGACACCGGAGCATGGCGATTGTTGTCAATATAAAAGCAGGCAGATTATTGAAAACTAACAGAAAGGGCAATCTTACAACCAGCGAGGATCACATGCTTAATGCAAGACGACAGGAATGACTCAAATATTCTGAAATTCACGAAATAGTGGACTCACGGAACCCATTTCTAACCCAAATCAAACTGAATTTATTAAAGTCTCGAGGTACAAGAAAGAGGGAAATAGAGAAACGTGGAGACGAAACACTCACCTTTTTGTCGGAATCTCACAGAAAAGCTTCACGTCAGTATGAAAGCGGCTGTCTTCAACGCGCACTACAAAACTATGCAATAAAAAAATTAAATGAAAAATATTAATTTCGGTAAACGACTGCGTGTCGTGTGTTAGCTAACTGTTGCGCCATCGTGCTTCAGTCACCACGAAGACTACCACGACCTCCCCGCACTAGTGGCCTTGGCAGAATGCAAGGTCGCGGGACGTGCATACTAACGACCGCAGGTTAGTGGCATGGAGGAGGACAGAGTTTAGTACGAAGCTGATCACTAGACAGCGCTGTGGGTACCTCCAGAGCATGGCTGGAAACACATTTGACTGCTAGAGTCGCCACTAGGTTGAACTTGGGGCTCGAAAACGAGAAAGTGACGGTTGTTCAAGGGAAAGGGGGAGTAAGCCTGTCCGGGAGATGTGTGTGCAGATCTTGCGAGGAGACAAAACGTGCAAGTTGCGCTGCAGAGAAGCACAGAGCCTCGAGTAGAGCGTGCGAGATGTGTAGTAGAAGCTTGTAGCTACATGCGTGCAACAGAACACGGCGTCCAGCTAACGTACCTGCAGCAGGTGCTGGACCCGGCCGTGAGAGAAGCTGGCTGGCAGAGTCCCACAGCTCCAACACAATGTATAGGGTATCCTTGCTGAGAATGTAAGTACCCACAAGTGTTAAACCGAGCGAAGTAGCGCAGTGGTAACTCACTGGACTCGCATACGGGAGGTCCCGGGTTCCATTCCCGGTCCTACAGTTCTGTTTTCCATGGTTTCCCGAAACCACTCCAGGTGAATGCTAGGATTGGGCTTTACTACAGGCCATGGCCGATTCCTTCCCCAATTCCTCTTCCCTGTACAACTTGCTCCGTCTCTAATGACCTCGCCGTTGACGAGACGTTAAGCGCAACTACCAGTCTACCTAACAACTTACACAAGTTTTTAATTCCCTGAAATAAATTCGTTTCCCAATTAAATTGCAATATAAAGCAAAAAAAATCATAGAGGCACAGAAAAATGTTTCAAAAAATTCGTTGAAGGTGGCACGTAGTATACTGCGGAGCAATACGTTGCACATTGCTTGCACGGTTGTCTGGTGTTACGTCACTGCAAGCCACTACAACACAAGGTGGCACGTAGTATACTGCGGAGCAATACGTTGCACATTGCTTGCACGGTTGTCTGGTGTTACGTCACTGCAAGCCACTACAACACCGACATTCGTAATTGAACCAGGTCCCTTCACCTGCAGTATGTACGCGTTGGTGTGAAACAACAGCGTTGAATTGTTATAAAGTAGCATTGTTACATAAACTGTTCAGAATGGCAAACGTGAATTTCAACAGATAACTAGAAAAGCTGCATAAAATTTTGCCAATGATTGCCAGTCGACCAAACTATCTTGCCGCGTAAATAGGAGGTATGACGAGGGGAAATGATGTTTGGTCTCTATTTCTACCATCGCGTGTTTCAACAATGTTTTAACCGCTTTTAGTTACGCAAAATCAAACATTCTGATATGCAGTGCGTAATTTAAATGTTTATTCTCGTATCCTGCCCCCACTACCTCAGATTTTACAAGAGACTAGTCACAGATATAAACACAAAACTCCTGTTATGGGAAATTGAATTCATCAGCACTCCTATTACCACACATTAATGCTGAGAAATATTAGAGATGCAACTGAAAACCGATATAACAGAAAACAAAACATGAATTACTTTACAAAAATTATACTGGCGAAATTCACGCAATTGTATCCCTGGCTACAATCCGTCTTTACTTTATATCATGTCTCTTAGTCTATGCATCGGTACTTAGGCACTGCTACGTGACGCAGCGCGGCTAAGGAAGCTAAGTTCATTCAGATCGTCAACTCTACGTGATATAACTGAAAACACCGTGTGTGTAAAAGAGAGCAATTTAAAAACTATTTACGCAGAGAAAAAAAATTTCGATGGTTTACACAATGAAGTTTATTACAAACAGGCAACATATATAACAGTTTATATTGATAGTTTACAAAATCGTAACATGTAATCAATATTCAAAATACAAAATGATGTTCCCTCATAAAATTAGTTACCCAATAATATATAGTAGTTCTCCAACGTAAAGTTGTCCCAAAATTCAAAACGAAGTGATGAATTAATTGTTTCAGTGGTATGTTAGAACATAAACCAAATAAACATATTCTTAAGGGCCTGCAGAGAAAGCACATGTTTTGACGTAAATGGCACGCTAACCATATTAACTGAAGTTCACCGATGACATTCATGTATATTTGACTATAAATGCCGTTCTGAACTTCAGGCAAAAATAATGGAAGTTTATTCGTTACGAATATGCGAAATGAGAGACAAAACACATTATGATATACGGCCTATAGTAATTTTTAAGATGATGTTACTTCAGGATGATTATAAATTATTCGAAATGAAAACAATAAATACATGAATACTATTTTCTTGAACTCAGATGTGATATTTATGAAAATTTTGCAGGTCGTCATTAGAAAAATAAGACGCAAACCAATAGATTTCAATGTGGCAGGCAAACAGAAAAACCCTCTTTCAAGCTTTGTAGGTGTTGCCCCCATAACAACTCATCTGGCAGTGTTGCACCAAATATTTATTTTCTTTTCTTGATGATAAAAACAGATAATATGCGACCATTACTAAAAAAAAAAAATATATTCTATATTAGCCCTTGGTTTTGAAATTTTGTGTGATAAAATGGCTCTTCCCGTTTTCTAATGAAAACAAAGGAATGATACAACCCACCAAACAGGTATACATACCCGAACTCAGTTAACGAAACGACTACTCAGAACGTGTTGTTTCCTCTCAAGTTGTTTTCAATATTTTCAAATATCGTCATTTGAAATATCCATTTTGGTATACGTAAGTGAGGCACTCCCTTAACANCGAGTGCCGGAACCTTGCGCTACAATGACAATAGAGCACTCCGTCATCATTACAGGTTAAACAAATTATCGTAGTGGCAATTAAGCGCATGTGCAGTTAAAACATAGCTAACAGACATGGATTTCATTTCACAGAAAGTTACACACATAAGGACAATAGATTACGCGTTGTCTTGAAAAATATACTCATTTGCAAAAACATTAATTACCCTGAAGGTGCCAATCGCAGGGGCACGTAATTGGGTACAGACACAGGACATGATAGTCTCTATACATAAAACATCAAAACATTGTACCACGCCATTCATGTACTGCATGGGACCAACACTTGCAGGATGCAGTATTATGGTGTTGGACCGCCCATAGCACGGAGACAAGTGGTGACACGGTCGGGCATGGCGGCAGCCACATCACACACTGTTCCAGAGACTACATCAGCGACTGCGCGAGTATGGCACCTTCCATCCACTGCATGAGGGTATCAAGGCAGTAGGTGTTCGTACGCCGTACTCTGAAGAGGAAGTACTGGACAGAGTTGAGGCGAACACGTCCACGAACACACTGGCGGTAGCACACGATATGGACGTCAGCCACGCCTCCCGTGTGGAGACTACATACATTCCACGTGCAAAAGGTACAGCCACTTGGACCAGCAGACTTCGAGCCCCGTATGCGGTTAGCTCAGTAGTTTATATGACAGTGCATTGCCGAGCCAGAGTTTGCATCGTGTGTGTTGTTTACAGACGAAGCGTGCTTTACAAGAGATTGCTATTTCAATATCCACAACAGTCACGTCTGGGCAGAAGAAAATCCACATGCAGGGGTGGCCACACATCACGAACAACAAACAGTTTGCGGTGAATGCGAGGGCTTACGTAGTCCACGAACAAGTTATTCGACCCTTTATTCTTCCGGCCCGTTTAGACGGCCAGGCATATTACCACTTTCTTGCAACTAACTACCCCAGCTGTAAGAAGATGTGCAGCTGAACGTACGAGTCAACACGTGGTTTCAACATGATGGCACTCCACCGTATTTCAACCGTTGTGTTCGCTAACACCTCACCGACATGTTTGGTGTTAAGTGGATTGGGAGAGGCGGCACTGTGACACGGCCTCCACAGTCACCCACCTCACACCTGTCGATTTCTTCCTGTGGGGCCACATCAAGAGTTGTGTGTACTCTACGCCTGTGGAGAACAGCAACGTTCTCGTAGAAAGAATACAGGCGTCATGCAGCACTGTTCAAACCACTCCTGGCATCTTCGAAAGGGTCTGCCATGCAATGCATCAGGGTTGCAATGTCTTCAATCATGCGGAGGGCCGTCATTTTGAGCAGCTGCTGTAGGTTTATGTATGGAAATGTGTCACAGGCAATCAATATAAAACTGCACCCTACAAACGTCTACCTACTTATTATTACCACCACCCTTACAGTACTACATCAAATACCACTGTTTCCTGGGAGGTAGGCAGCTGGTGCTACATGTGTGCAACGCTGACCACCAACGTTGGCGTTATAACGTGTTATAAAAAGACTTCTAGTATCTAAAGGTGGCGTCTCTGGACATCCGTTCTCTGACAAAATTTGTTACTCATAACATTACCCATCTCCCCTATAAGTTTTTTGCAATGATCTTGTATGCAGTCATGGACATATGTGTTCATGCATTTTAGTTGAGAGAGAATGATTACAAATTTATACTGTTAGGAAAACCATAAGATATTTGAGTTTGTGACACATTAAAGTTTAAAGTCACCAAAGTTTCAATAAATGTCAACAAATTAGAGAAAACTCTGCATGTAAAAATATAAATAAACATAGAGACTCAACGTATGCATTTGAGTTGGACAAAAGTGGTCATACGGCAACAAAACAATTTATACTTCTCAGAAAATAATGAACGCGGTAGTCTTCAATTAAACTTAGTATACAGTTCCCTCTTTTGTACGGCCGCCCTCAATAGCTGTGGTATTACATACACAAGAGACGTGCTTATTTCATTCTTAATATGGCGCCATTCTCGCAGAAGTATATCTTTTAGTCTAGTCTTGCTTGTTATTCCACATTTTCTTATTCTTGTTTAAAGATAATTTAAAAGCTGTTCCGTTGGGTTAAGG
>NQII01002694.1:215144-330248 GCA_002778355.1 Clitarchus hookeri | reverse complement strand
GGGTGATATAGTAACCAAAGACGGACAACCACCGCTGTGTATTTGAGTCGTTGCCCTGCTGAAAGTAATAATAATTTCCAAGACTCAACATGTCAACACGCTATTACAAATATCTCTCTAATATGACCAAATATACATATATGTCCATCGTTTGCCCAATAAATAGTAGTTTGTAGTTCCCCACTCCCGAGGCTGACATGCAGCGCAGACCATAACTCTACCACCATTTTGCACAGTAGTTTGAAGGTCCTGAGGCTCTAGTTCATTATTGGGCCTTCTTCACACTAACATTGTACCAACATAATGGAACAAGTTGAATTCACTTTCATTTGTGGGAAGCACCCAGAAGTTTGTACATTTCTTTATTTATGTAGTCCTAAGCATTTTTTAATATCTTTTTTTGGTTCACTTTACCGATATATGGCTTCTTTGTAGATATCCTGCCTTTCTCGATTGTAAAACGTACGGAATGTTACAAAAGGAACCTGTTTCCTGAAGTATGTATACGTGCGCTGATATTTCTGAGGCTCCTTTGAGGTTTTTCTTAACGAGTCTCTCTGGTATTAAGTTTCTGAGGATGACCAGGTGATTTCTTGTTTACTAATTCCTTGTTATCTTAATGTCGCTTGGTAAAACTCAGTGTAGTCGGACGACCGCTTCCAACTATGTGTGCGATTTGGGAATATATTTTTTATTGTGATGCAATGATATAGGTCTAAT
This sequence comes from Clitarchus hookeri, assembly GCA_002778355.1. Classification (NCBI taxonomy): domain Eukaryota; kingdom Metazoa; phylum Arthropoda; class Insecta; order Phasmatodea; family Phasmatidae; genus Clitarchus; species Clitarchus hookeri. Next base: position 329,528 of record NQII01002694.1, on the reverse strand, counting down.
AAACTGTCTTTCGTCTGTTGTTCTTTATTTAAGTTTTGAGCCTATTTTGCATGTCTGTAGTGTACTATCAATACGCCAGATACTCCGTCAACACCAAAACAAGCATAGAAAACAACTAACAGGCGATACACACCGTGAAAGATCGTTTCACGTCCTGATTTCATTGTTGGTTGACTGGGGTATGAATGCTTATGACGGCCATAAACACTGTAGACTAAAAATATTCCTTGCTCTTAAGTATCATTCGCCTAACAAAAAACCAATAATAGGAAATTTTAATTTCTCATGTTATACTGAAGTGTACCATATCGTATCCATATAGAAGTGTACTCTTGTATGTAACATTTGTAATTTCTATATGGGAATGATATAAAATTTAAATTACTGTAATTTTTTTCCTTGATAATTACGACCACAATACTTAAATGTAATGGAATATAAATTTTCTAAAAATTATGAAATTTGCAAAAATTACATAAAATTCCTTAACTTCTTTTTACAAAAATGTGGTATAAAATATTTAAAGCAATATACATGACTGTCCAATATTTTTTCGTAAAAAAATATTAGCATATATGCTTACTTTAAGAGCTCTCGAGAAAATAAATTTAAAAAACAACTTTTATAAATTTACCTAATCGCTTCGTAGTGTTATCTTCAACCAAAGCTCGATAGGGAGGAGGGTGTCCTCCCTTATAAATATCCGCAGGCTATCCCAATGACCTTGAGCAGTGCGTTTTCGAAGCCTCCAGAACGATGTTGGGCAGTCGAGACAATAGTCGCAAACACTTAGTGTGACGCCATATGTAGCGTCTTGTAATAAACTGCCTTGATGACGGTACCACATGCGATGTGCCAGAGTGTAGTGAGGTGAGTGGCGGCGTGTGCCGTGTTGATACCTTCACGCCATGCGCCATGGCGTCAAGCCTTCAAACGCCGCACCCACATATGCTGTCAGCCCACCTACTGTAGCACACGCCTTGGTTGACCCGTGATGAAACTGCTGTTACAGCAATTGACGGCGGGCACAACGTCTCATCTCAGCGAACTTATATGTAAAACGGTAGAAATGAAGGAAACAATTGCAGTGTTTTGACAGCATTTAATGCTGCCGCCTACCGCGTTTGAAGAAAGGAAGCGTGGGAACGATAAGGGCGACACATCCTCGCGCATCAAGTACGCCATCGCCGCTAAGCGCAAGGCTCTCAACTGGCGCGCAGTGTTCTCGTCGCACTGCATGTACCTTTGAGACTTTCAGCGGCGAGCCTGTTACTTTATAATTGGAAGGTGTATAGGAAGATTTAATCCAGAGCCCTTGAGTAATTTTGTATGTATCTGACGTGTATATTTTGAACTAGAGCATTCTGCAAAAAACATTTTTAGATATTTTGCAGTACGCTGGAATGGTGTTTCTAAAGTGCGTGACATTTTGAAAGCACTCAAAAGCCCACGTCTGAAGTGTGTGTTCTTTTCGTAGATAAGCACATTGGACGCACGTTTAACAGTTTCGTGGGGAAAAGACTATTTCAAACACTCTGCAACGCGGCTCAAGCAGCGTGTAGGCGGGAGACCAGGGCCGCTTCCATCCCCTGTCCTGTATACGTTGCACATTGCTTGCACGGTTGTCTGGTGTTACGTCACTGCAAGCCACTACAACACCGACATTCGTAATTAAACCAGGTCCCTTCCACCTGCAGTACGTACGCGTTGGTGTGAAACAACAGCGGTTAATTGTTATAAAGTAGCATTGTTACATAAACTGTTCAGAATGGCAAACGTGAATTTCAACAGATAACTAGAAAAGCTGCATAAAATTTTGCCAATGATTGCCAGTCGACCAAACTATCTTGCCGCGTAAATAGGAGGTATGACGAGGGGAAATGATGTTTGGTCTTGATTTCTACCATCGCGTGTTTCAACAATGTTTTAACCGCTTTTAGTTACGTAAAATCAAACATTCTGATATGCAGTGCGTAATGTAAATGTTTATTCTCGTATCCTGCCCCCACTACCTCAGATTGTACAAGAGGCTAGTCGCAGATATAAACACAAAACTCCTGTTATGGGAAATTGAATTCATCAGCACTCCTATTACCACACATTAATGCTGAGAAATATTAGAGATGCAACTGAAAACCGATATAACAGAAAACAAAACATGAATTACTTTACAAAAATTATACTGGCGAAATTCACGCAATTGTATCCCTGGCTACAATCTGTCTTTACGCTATATCAAGTCTCTTAGTCATCGGTACTTAGGCACTGCTACGTGACGCAGCGCGGTTAAGAAAACTACTATGTTTATTCAGATCGTCAACTCTACGTGATATAACTGAAAACACAGTGTGTGTAAAAGAGAGCAATTTAAAAACTATTTACGCAGAGAAAAAAAATTTTGATGGTTTACACAATGAAGTTTATTACAAACAGGCAACATATATAACTGTTTATATTGATAATTTACAAAATCGTAACATGTAATCAATATTCAAAATACAAAATGATGTTCCCTAATAAAATTAGTTACCCAATAATATATAGTAGTTCTCCAACGTAAAGTTGTCCCAAAATTCAAAACGAAGTGATGAATTAATTGTTTCAGTGGTATGTTAGAACATAAACCAAATCAACATATTCTTAAGGGCCTGCAGAGAAAGCACATGTTTTGATTTAAATGGCACGCTAGCCATATTTACTGAAGTTCACCGATGACTTTCGTGTATATTTGACAATCAATGCTGTTCTGAACTTCAGGCAAAAATAATGGAAGTTTATTCGTTACGAATATGCGAAATGAGAGACAAAACACATTATGATGTACGGCCTATAGTAATTTTTAAGATGATGTTANTGTACGGCCTATAGTAATTTTTAAGATGATGTTACTTCAAGATGATTATAAATTATTCGAAATGAAAACAATAAGTACATGAATATTATTTTCTTGAAATCAGATGTGACCTTTCTGAAAATTTCGCAGGTAGTATCATCCTCGTCATTAGGAAAATAAGACGCAAACCAATAGATTTCAATGTGGCAGGCAAACAGAAAAGCCTTTTTTCAAGCTTTGTAGGTGTTGCCCCCATAACAACTCATCTGGCAGTGTTGCACCAAATACTTATTTTAATTTGTTGTTGATAAAAACAGATAGTATACAACCATTACTAAAAAAAAAAAATTCTATATTAGCCCTTGGTTTTGAAATTTTGTGTGATAACATGGCTCTTCCCGTTTTCTAATGAAAAAAATGGATTATATAACCCACCAAACAGTTATGCATACCCGAACTCAGTTAACGAAACAACTACTCAGAACGTGTTGTTTCCTCTCAAATTGTTTTCAATATTTTCAAATATCGTCATTTGAAATATCCATTTTGGTATACGTAAGTGAGGCACTCCCTTAACANATTGTTTTCAATATTTTCAAATATCGTCATTTGAAATATCCATTTTGGTATACGTAAGTGAGGCACTCCCTTAACAAGCACATCATGTCGTGAGCCGTGTTGTGGTTTGTATCTCATGTTACAGAAAGACGTGGTGCAATGGTCCGGTGTTCCCAAGTTGCTCAGGAGAATACTGCAATATTCCTTAAATATGTTAAATAACAATTTTTTTTATTCTTCATTTAGAGAATATTTTATGGTTTTGTGGCGTGATAAAGGTATCAATTCACTTTAAAAAATATATATGCGCATTATATTTTTAACGTTGGTATTAGATTCCAACTTTAAATCTTAATTTGTACAAATTTCAAATAGTTATTTTAACAGGAGGTGTGGTTTTAGTTTGAATAGTTCTTGAATTCACAAGAGTGACATGATGCAATTTCTTTGAAACTTCACTCTTGGTTCAGCTGTGGTAAAGGTTTAACTGCTGGCTATTTTGACTTGAAATTTGACATAAAAAGTTATAATGGAAGTACGGGAGAACCATACAACCAGTTCCACAGAAAATATTTTTCTCGAGATTCTAACAAAAAGGGCAATTACGCCCATTTGCAAAAAAAAATGTTCACCCTGAAAGAGCCATTGCAGGGGCACGTAAGTGGATACAGACACAGGGCATGGTAGAATGTAAACAGAAAACATCAAAATATGGTACCAAACCGAGCATGTACTGCAGGGGACGAACACTTGCAGGATGCAGTAGTAGGGTGTTGGATGAGCCATAGCACGGAGACAAGTGGTGACACGGTCGGGCATGGCGGCAGCCACATCACACACTGTTCCAGAGACTACATCAGCGAGTACATACAGTTAGTATGGTACCTTCCATCCACTGCATGAGGGTATCAAGGCAGTAGGTGTTCGTACGCCGTACTCTGAAGAGGAAGTACTGGACANACCTTCCATCCACTGCATGAGGGTATCAAGGCAGTAGGTGTTCGTACGCCGTACTCTGAAGAGGAAGTACTGGACAGAGTTGAGGCGAACACGTCCACGAACACACTGGCGGTAGCACACGATATGGACGTCAGCCACGCCTCCCGTGTGGAGACTACATACATTCCACGTGCAAAAGGTACAGCCACTTGGACCAGCAGACTTCGAGCCCCGTATGCGGTTAGCTCAGTAGTTTATATGACAGTGCATTGCCGAGCCAGAGTTTGCATCGTGTGTGTTGTTTACAGACGAAGCGTGCTTTACAAGAGATNTATATGACAGTGCATTGCCGAGCCAGAGTTTGCATCGTGTGTGTTGTTTACAGACGAAGCGTGCTTTACAAGAGATGGCTATTTCAATATCCACTACAGTCACGTGTGGGTAGAAGAAAATCCACATGCAGTGGTGGCCACACATCACGAACAACTAACAGTTTGCGGTGAATGCGAGGGCTTACATAGTCAACGAACAAGTTATTGGACCCTTTATTCTTCCGGCCCGTTTAGATGGCCAGGCATATTACAACTTTCTGGCAAACTAACTACCCCAGCTGCTAGAAGATGTTCAGCTGAACGCACGAGTCAACATGTGGTTTCAACGTGATGGCACCCCGCTGTATTTCAACCGTCGTGTTCGCCAACACCTCACCGACATGTTTGGTGTTAAGTGGATTGGGAGAGGTGGCACTGTGACATGGCATCCACAGTCACCCACCTCACACCTATCGATTTCTTCCTGTGGGGCCACATCAAGAGTTGTGTGTACTCTACGCCTGTGGAGAACACCAACGTTCTCATAGAAAGAATACAGGCGTCATGCAGCACTGTTCAAACCACTCCTGGCATCTTTGAAAGGGTTTGCCATGAAATGCATCAGCGTTGCAATGTCTGCAATCATGCGGAGGGCCGTCATTTTGAGCAGCTGCTGTAGGTTTATGTATGGAAATGTGTCACAGGCAATCAATAAAAAACTACACCCTACAAACGTCTACCTACTTATTATTACCACCACCCTTACAGTACTACATCAAATACCACTGTTTCCTGGGAGGTAGGCAGCTGGTGCTGCATGTGTGCCACGCTGACCACCAACGTTGGCGTTATAACGTGTTATAAAAAGACTTCTACNCAACGTTGGCGTTATAACGTGTTATAAAAAGACTTCTACTATCTAAAGGTGGCGTCTCTGGACATCCGTTCTCTGACAAAATTTGTTACTCATAACATTACCCATCTCCCCTATAAGTTTGTTGCAATGATCTTGTATGCAGTCATGGACATATGTTTTCATGCATTTTAGCTGAGAGAGAATGATTACAAATTTATACTGTTAGGAAAACCATAAGATATTTGAGTTTGTGACACATTAAAGTTTAAAGACATCAAAGTTTAAATAAATGTCAACAAATTAGAGAAAACTCTGCATGTAAAAATATAAATAAACATAGAGACTCAACGTATGCATTTGAGTTGGACAAAAGTGGTCATACGGCAACAAAACAATTTATACTTCTCAGAAAATAATGAACGCAGTAGTCTTCAATTAAACTTAGTATACAGTTCCCTCTTGTGTACGGCCGCCCTCAATAGCTGTGGTATTACATACACAAGAGGCGTGCTTATTTCATTCTTAATATGGCGCCATTCTCGCAGAAGTATATCTTTTAGTCTAGTCTTGCTTGTTATTCCACATTTTCTTATTCTTGTTTAAAGTTAATTTAAAAGCTGTTCCGTTGGGTNGGGGGGCGGGTGATATAGTAACCAAAGACGGACAACCACCGCTGTGTATTTGAGTCGTTGCCCTGCTGAAAGTAATAATAATTTCCAAGACTCAACATATCAGCACGCTATTACAAATATCTCTCTAATATGACCAAATATACAAATATGTCCATCGTTTCCCACTCCTGAGGCTGACATGCAGCGCAGACCATAACTCTACCACCATTTTGCACAGTAGTTTGAAGGTCCTGAGGCTCTAGTATATTATTGGGCCTTCTCCACACTCACATTGTACCAACATAATGGGACATGTTGAATTCACTTTCATTTGTGTGAAGCACTTTGACCCAGAAGTTTGTACATTTCTTTATTTATATAGTCCTGAGCATTTTTTAATATCTTTTTTTGGTTCACTTTACCTATATATGGCTTCTTTGTAGATATCCTGCCTTTCTCGATTGTAAAGCGTACGGAATGTTACAAAAGGAACCTGTTTCCTGAAGTATGTATACGTGCGCTGATATTTCTGAGGTTCCTTTGAGGTTTTTCTTAACGAGTATCTCTGGTATTAAGTTTCTGAGGATGACCACGTGATTTCTTGTTTACTAATTCCTTGTTATCTTAATGTCGCTTGGTAAAACTCAGTGTAGTCGGACGACCGCTTCCAACTATGTGTGCGATTTGGGAATATATTTTTTATTGTGATCCAATGATATAGGTCTAATAAACTGTATTTCGTCTTTTGTTTTTTATTTAGTTTTTGAGCCCATTTTGCATGTCTGTAGTGTACTATCAATACGCCAGATACTCCGTCAACACCAAAACAAGCATAGAAAACAACTAACAGGCGATACACACCGTGAAAGATCGTTTCATTGCTGGTTGAATGGGGTATGAATATTTATGACAGGCCATAAACGTTGTAGACTAAAAATATTCCTTGCTCTTAAGTATCATTCGCCTAACAAAAAACGAATAATAGGAAATTTTCATTTCTCATGTTATACTGAAGTGTACCATATCGTATCCATATAGAAGTGTACTCTTGTATGTAACATTTGTAATTTCTATATGGGAATGATATAAAATGTAAATTACTGTAATTTTTTTCCTTGATAATTACGACCACAATACTTAAATGTAATGGAATATTAATTTTCTCAAAATTATGAAATTTGCAAAAATTACATAAAATTCCTTAAATTCTTTATACAAAAATGTGGTATAAAATATTTAAAGCAATATACATGACTGTCCAATATTTTTTCTTTAAAAAATATTAGCATAATGCTTACTTTAAGAGCTCTCGAGAAAATAAATTTCAAAAACAACTTTTATCAATTTACCTAATCGCTTCGTAGTGTTATCTTCAACCAAAGCTCGATAAGGAGGAGGGTGTCCTCCCTTATAAATATCCGCAGGCTATCCCAATGACCTTGAGCAGTGCGTTTTCGAAGCCTCCAGAACGATGTTGGGCAGTCGAGACAATAGTCGCAAACAGTTAGTGTGACGCCATATGTAGCGTCTTGTAATAAACTGCCTTGATGACGGTACCACATGCGATGTGCCAGAGTGTAGCGAGGTGAGTGGCGGCGTGTGCCGTGTGGATACCTTCACGCCATGCGCCATGGCGTCAAGCCTTCAAACGCCGCACCCACATATGCTGTCAGCCCACCTACTGTAGCACACGCCTTGGTTGACCCGTGATGAAACTGCTGTTGCAGCAAATGACGGCGGGCACAACGTCTCATCTCAGCGAACTTATATGTAAAACGGTAGAAATGAAGGAAACAATTGCAGTGTTTTGACAGNGGGCACAACGTCTCATCTCAGCGAACTTATATGTAAAACGGTAGAAATGAAGGAAACAATTGCAGTGTTTTGACAGTATTTAATGCTGCCGCCTACCTGGAGTTTTTTTTTCCGCGTTTGAAGACGGAAGCGTGGGAACGATAAGGGCGACACATCCTCGCGCATCAAGTACGCCATCGCCGCTAAGCGCAAGGCTCTCAACTGGCGCGCAGTGTTCTCGTCGCACTGCATGTACCTTTGAGACTTTCAGCGGTGAACCTATTACTTTATTATTGGAAGGTGTATAGGAAGATTTAATCCAGAGCCCTTGAGTAANCTCTCAACTGGCGCGCAGTGTTCTCGTCGCACTGCATGTACCTTTGAGACTTTCAGCGGTGAACCTATTACTTTATTATTGGAAGGTGTATAGGAAGATTTAATCCAGAGCCCTTGAGTAATTTTGTATGTATCTGACGTGTATATTTTGAACTAGAGCATTCTGCAAAAAACATTTTTAGATATTTTGCAGTACGCTGGAATGGTGTTTCTAAGGTGCGTGACATTTTGAAAGCACTCAAAAGCCCACGTCTGAAGTGTGTGTTCTTTTCGTAGATAAGCACATTGGACGCACGTTTAACAGTTTCGTGGGGAAAAGACTATTTCAAACACTCTGCAACGCGGTTCAAGCAGCATGTAGGCGGGAGACCAGGGCCGCTTCCATCCCCTGTCCTGTCTGGCCCAATGTTCCGTCTCTAATGTCCTCACTAAGCGAGGTGGCGCACTGCTAACGCCTTAAACCCGCATCCTGCTGGACAAGGGTAAGATTCCCAGTTTGAGCAACTAATTTTTTGTTTTCCGATATCGCTCCAGGCGAATTCTGGGGTGGTTCACTATTACAAGCCATTACGTATTCCTATCCCGTTTCTGCTTCTCTGAGCAACTTGCTACGTCTCCAAGGGCCTCGCTGCCAGCGAGACGTCAAGTCCAACCTAGCTAGATATCCAAGTTATCTACCTACCATCCTAGCTAGCTATCCTAGTTATTAACTTACCATCCCAGCTTGTTATCCTAGTTATATACCTACCAACCTAGCTAGCTATCCTAGTTATTGACTTACCATCCCAGCTTGTTATCCTAGTTATATACCTACCAACCTAGCTAGCTATCCTAGTTATCTACCTACCAACCTAGCTAGTTATCCCAGTTATCTACCTACCAACCTAGGTAGCTATCCTAGTTATCTACCTACCATCCTATCTAGCTATCCTAGTTATCTACCTACCATTATAACTAGTTATCCTAGTTATCTACCTATCAACCTAGCTAGATATCCTAGTCATCTACCTACCATCNTACCTATCAACCTAGCTAGCTATCCTAGTCATCTACCTACCATCCTAGTTAGTTATCCTAGTTATATACCTACCAACCTAGCTAGCTATCCTAGTTATCTACCTACCAACCTAGCTAGTTATCCCAGTTATCTACCTACCAACCTAGCTAGCTATCCTAGTTATCTACCTACCATCCTATCTAGCTATCCTAGTTATCTACCTACCATTATAACTAGTTATCCTAGTTATCTACCTATCAACCTAGCTAGATATCCTAGTCATCTACCTACCATCCTAGTTAGTTATCATAGTTATCTACCTACCATCCTAGATAGATATCCTAGTTATCTACTTACCATCCTAGCTTGTAATCCTAGTTATATACCTACCAACCTAGCTAGCTATCCTAGTTATCTACCTACCAACTTAGCTAGTTATCCCAGTTATCTACCTACCAACCTAGCTAGCAATCCTAGTTATCAACCTACCAACCTAGCTAGCTCTCGTAGTTATTTACCTTCCTGCCTAATGTCCTTGGTGTAGGTAGGAAGTTAAGCCACCACTACGGTGCATGGGTCAAACTACTCGCCTCCGCGACTGTGAAGAGGCCATGACTCTCAACTGAGTCACGCATACAGTTTATGCACGTGACATACAGGGTAGAGAGCATGATGACGTTTTTGTAAAATTATTAAAGGTACAACCGATGCTAGGAATAATTTTGAGATGCATAATCCACCAGTATTTTAAAAGTTGATGGTTCTATTAATGATATATCCGTTCATGTTGGCTTCACGTAAAAGGTATATATTTTCACCATATCTGTGAAAGCAAGTAATAAGAAACATTAAGTAAATAAACTCAAATAACAAATTCCAATACAAATTTATGAATTCGTTTTACCGAGTTTTAAATGTGTTCGCTAATCCGTGTCTTTTTCTTTCCCCCAATTAAAATAATTAATCTTAAGCATTCTTTACAAACAATTCAGTACGGTTTCTGCAACATTCGCATAATGCCGCATGCCAGTGGAGGAGACCACACGCAGGTATACAAACATCGCAAAGAAACATTCAGTCAGTGAGGTGACCAACAACAAACTCAGTACTTCGTGCAGTCACCGAGAAATGTGAGTCCATTTTACATTACGACATTTCTCAAAGACCTCAGCATTTCCCCAAGCCGCACCGCCAGTACACAACCGGACTCAATGAGCGTCCAACTGTGACAACACGGTAGAAATGGGGCAAGAAGGCTGGGCAGGGTTCCAAACTAAGGGATGCCGCAGTCAGCTAATGTCAGGCTCCAAGCAGCGGCTCACGTAAGTTCTAACAGACTGAGTCGCTTCTTCAGTTACCTTACTTTCTACTCAGCCCTAATTGTGCAAGTCCTTTATGAAAATTTCATATTACCGACACCCAAGTCACACCATTGAAATTATTCAAATTAAATAACTCTCCATATTACCGTACAAATTGTTTTATCCCTAGTACCGCTTTCTTAGCCCTCCTTACTTCTCAGGATAGGATTTTCTAAACAACAGAGGCCAGAGAAGCATTACACGAAGCAAGCTGTCGCTGTGCCGGCCAGCCCATTGCAGCGTGTTTATTAACAGGCGACGCAGGATACAAGGACGGAAGCGATACGCAGGATCTGAGGCCATTACACGAGTCTTACTACGCGAAACAAAACTGTAACGCTCGCGCCAGATTCACGTGCATTATTAGAGCCGAGTTTGGTTTCCTCATCCTACGAGTAGGCACAAAGAAACTAAACACGAAGGGACCTCCTGAAGCCATTCTTACCCAGCGCACAAGTACCGCCTAGGGAGGTCACAGTACACCGCAAGGCTCAGCATCCAAGGACATTCTGTGATGCATAACCGAGCTACTGTTCCACACTCTAGCTACAGGCAAACACAGATCCTCTAGCTCATTGATTGTGATGGAATTAAAATGCTGCATCGGGCCAAAGTACATTACGCATTAATAAAATTATTTTTATAACACTTGAAACGGTAAATTAAAGCGGGTCTGTAAAGGTTAATGCGGAACACGTATAAGCTCAGAGGTACAGATGCGACGCTAATAAAATACGAGACGATACCGAAAAGTTAGATAGAATCATTGTCAGCTCTCTGTCTTGCAAACGTTCAAACAGCTCCCCGGGAGAAGGGTCTGTAATTATTTCATCACCGTCCTCCAAAAACAACAAGGTGATACATCTGCCACGTTGGACACCGTACCTTCGAATTTCATTGAAACTATCATGATAATCGGTACAAAACTAATGCCGTTTTGAGTATTTCGTGGTATAAACAGAATCAATTTGTTCGTAAGCTTCGGTCTTCGGTCGTAAGTAAATTTGAGGTAATGTTATTAGCGGAAATAAATAGTGACAGCAGTCACACCAAACGAAGAGTAGCTGTGTGAGCGCCGTGTGTCGACTGGGAAGTGCGGCCGCGAGGTCTCGTCCAGGGCGCATGCGCTGACGGCTTGCCTTCGTTACACTGAGCATGCGCGGCGACGCTCCCTCCTTCCCCTCTCCTTGCCTGGGACCTATCGCCATGCATGAAAGAAAATGGAAATGTTTGTGTTTCGAGAGAGTGGGAGATCAGCCATTTTCGAGTATATAAGACTGTTTCCCGAAAGTTTGAAACGGAGCCACAGAGACCTCCACACAGTTCAAAAGGGGATGAAGGTTCCTTGTATTTTCATGGGGTAATTATAGGAAAACAAAGCTGTGTAAATGTTTTAGTGTAAACTTTTAAGCATTATTTTTATTCGTGTATTTTGGAGCACTATTGTCATTGTTAATGGAAGTGCGAGTGGTTTAAAGGTATTTTGTAACAGAGCTTTTTTGTATCAGTTATGTTTATTAAAAATGAATGTATTCGCCATATAAATATTTTGGAAAGTAAAAAATAAAATCAGGGTTATCTTTCCCACACCACACAGTTACTTCTCCTAGGTCGTGGTTTTCTCCGCCCTCTGACGGTAGCAAGTGTTAAACTTTTTCTGCTGTTCCAAAAGTTAATTTTTCAGTTTGCAAAAACTGAAAGACGTATCTACTGCATATTTTCGGATTGAAATCCGGTACAAAATAACTGCCGATAGTGTATATTTGTCACGTAATTATTATAAACGTGGAATTTCCTACTGAATCTGACCACTGATCCGTTGTACGAACACAACTTCATGCATGAGAAGTAATTTTAAGTTAAGAGTTAGAAGTTATGCATTCTTTTTTATTGGTTTTTTTACGCGGTAACGCGTATCTCAGTAAATAAATACTTCGTGAAAACGATATTTTGCAAGTAAAGGTAAAAATCAATTATATATACCAGTATGGTTTTGTTTTTATCACATAAAGTGTATTCAAAGTAAAAAAAATGTCATGAAAATTGTAAATAATCGCATTTGAAAGCTTTCCTGCGCATTTTCCTTACGAGGCAGGAGAAAATGACAACCAGCGAAGAGCCACTGTTACGTATCTCGTTGGCAAAGTAGGGCGCGCCGATGNTATCTCGTTGGCAAAGTAGGGCGCGCCGATGGAGACACTGCACGTGAAGCGCGTAGGGGCGATTAGGCACTAGGAGTGCGTGTAAGTGTCGCACTTATCGCTCCATCACTTCTGGAAGCTCCCGTGCACGCGTACTTTCAAAACAAAGAATGTACTATCTCAAGTTGTGTCATCTCGGCAACATCAGTTTGAAACTATTTACATTGCATTTGTGAGCACTGAGTTCAAATGCATGGTGGTCGACATAACAGTCCTACACCCGACGGTCCAACGCGAGGACGAAGGAGAAGTTGTAGTGGAGGGCGCTCAAGGCGTCGCTCCCACCGGCGTCGAAGNATCAGCCATTTTCGAGTATATAAGACTGTTTCCCGAAAGTTTGAAACGGAGCCACAGAGACCTCCACACAGTTCAAAAGGGGATGAAGGTTCCTTGTATTTTCATGGGGTAATTATAGGAAAACAAAGCTGTGTAAATGTTTTAGTGTAAACTTTTAAGCATTATTTTTATTCGTGTATTTTGGAGNAATTATAGGAAAACAAAGCTGTGTAAATGTTTTAGTGTAAACTTTTAAGCATTATTTTTATTCGTGTATTTTGGAGCACTATTGTCATTGTTAATGGAAGTGCGAGTGGTTTAAAGGTATTTTGTAACAGAGCATTTTTGTATCAGTTATGTTTATTAAAAATGTATGTATTCACCATATAAATATTTTGGAAAGTAAAAACTGAAACCAGAGTTATCTTTCACACACCACACAGTTACTTCTCCTAGGTTGTGGTTTTTACCGCTCTCTGACGGTAGCAAGTGTTAAACTTTTTCTGCTGTTCCAAAAGTTAATTTTTCAGTTTGCAAAAACTGAAAGACGTATCTACTGCATATTTTCGGATTGCAATCCGGTACAAAATAACCGCTGATAGTGTATATTTGTCACGTAATTATTATAAACGTGGAATTTCCTAATGAAACTGACGACTGATACGTTGTACGAACACAACTTCATGCATGAGATGTAACTTTAAGAAGAGTTAGAAGTTATGAATTCTTTTTATTGGTTTTTTTGCGCGGTAACGCGTATCTCAGTAAATAAATACTTTGTGAATACGATATTTTGCAAGTAAAGGTAAAAATCAAATATATTTATATCAGTATGGTTTTTTTTTATCACATAAAGTGTATTCAAAGTGAAAAAAAATGTCATGAAAATTGTAAATAATCGCATTTGAAAGCTTTCCTGCGCATTTTCCTTACGAGGCAGGAGAAAATGACAACCAGCGAAGAGCCACTGTTACGTTTCTCGTTGGCAAAGTAGGACGCGCCGATGGAGACACTGCACGTGAAGCGCGTAGGAGCGATTAGGCACTAGGAGTGCGTGTAAGTGTCGCACTTATCGCTCCATCACTTCTGGAAGCTCCCGTGCACGCGTACTTTCAAAACAAAGAATGTACTATCTCAAGTTGTGTCATCTCGGCAACATCAGTTTGAAACTATTTACATTGAATTTGTGAGCACTAAGTTCAAATGCATGGTGGTCGACATAACAGTCCTACACCCGACGGTCCAACGCGAGGACGAAGGAGAAGTTGTAGTGGAGGGCGCTCAAGGCGTCGCTCCCACCGGCGTCGAAGACACGCCAAGTGCAGGCGTCCCTGTCACGGGCGAGAACAATGCCGGAGCAGACGGACCTCACTCCGAGTGGAGTCGAGTGGACAGATCTCGGCAACAGTCACGTCTTCAAACCCGATGAGGTGAGCATGGAGCATCGCCGGAATAAAGGGGTGGAGGAAACGGGAGATCCCCGAGAAAAACCGCCAACCTGCGACATCGTACGTCACGATTCCCACACGTGAACATTCGGGAGTGAACCNGCGAGGACGAAGGAGAAGTTGTAGTGGAGGGCGCTCAAGGCGTCGCTCCCACCGGCGTCGAAGACACGCCAAGTGCAGGCGTCCCTGTCACGGGCGAGAACAATGCCGGAGCAGACGGACCTCACTCCGAGTGGAGTCGAGTGGACAGATTTGCGCAACAATCAGGTCTTCAGACACGATGTGGTGAGCATGGATCAGTGCCGGAATAAAGGAGTGGAGGAAACGGGAGATCCCCGAGAAAAACCGCCAACCAGCGACACCGTACGGCACGATTCCCACAAGTGAACATTCGGGAGCGAACTCATTGGGAATTGAACCCGATTCGCCTAGGTGGAAGGCGAGTAGTCTAACCACTACACTACCGCGGCCCCGGACCTCACTCGGTATGTAAGAGCGTCGCACTACTGATTGGTGCGACAATCGCATGTGGCATGTGCGGCCGACAGTAGAAGCTGCGCTGTCTAGGAGTTTCCATGTATACAACTGTTTCATCAAGCAGTTCTCTAGGTTTCTACAATGGAAGAGGAGGAGTTAATTTTTTGCATCATGCTCTGATTTTGAAATGCTTGCTAGCCATTTCAGACGCTTCGAAGTCCCTTCACATAGCAAATAATTACACAGACACTAAATGGCTTGCGGTTCCTTTCATATGGGCACATTAGTTCTCTGATTGGCTGCACGAGGCTCTGGGAACAGACCTTTGTGTTTGATTAGGTACTGCATGCTACGAAGCGCTAATTGGAAAATAGCGGTTTAACATTTTGCTTGCCAGTGCGCCATTTTGCTGGCGTATGTGGCTGGAGTTCTCTGTATAAACGAATGTTTCTTCTCTGGACTCGTAACTACTCTGTGGTCTAACATTACAAGTCTTGATTCAATTTATATAGTCTATTCAGAGTTTCTTTACACTTTTTGAATTTAAACTTGGAGAAGTCACCCCACACATGAGGTGTTTGGTTTTTTCCTAAATATATCAGGCATAACAAGCGTTTTATACTTCTGTTAACATGAAAGTACCTTATTTTTTGTTAAAGTGAACTGTTACTTATATTTTATGTATAAATTGTAAAAGTTCATTGTTTAAATTAATAAAATAGAGAGAGAAAACATTTGTGTTGGCGCACACGAATGCGGTGTGTTGTCCTTTTGGTGCAATTTCTTAGACTCAGTTAGGGTTTGTTTATATTCGGTGGAAGAATGTGCTGGAAATATAAATTGAGCAGGATTTGAGAACAGTCGGAAGTAACCGTGAATGGAGTAGATTATAGCAAATGGACACGTGCGGAGAGAGACGACGAGGCGAGCGAACGTGCAGTGAGACGAGGGACGTGAGGAGCGCGACTGAGCTGCAGGTGCGTGCTGTGCGACTGTGGTGCGGAGCCCAGGTGCACGCTCATGTCCAGGAGGCGCCACTAGACACGGCCACGCTCTTCCCACTCTGTGTACATCAACACTGCACTATCCTACACACTCGCTTTATTTATCAATGTCGTTAGTTTTCTGGCTCAATATTTCGATTTATTATTATTTCAATTATACTGACTCCACTTGTGAAAGCTAATTCCATCGAGAAAATTTTATGGTAAGCAATTATCAGTTTATGAAACATGGTGTCTAAGTTTGGTATGTTTTGGTGGCAGTCCTGCTCTTTAAACCTTCTTTACTGCTACTAGCAGTTATTCCATTTCGTGCTTTTTTAAAGTCATGCAGAAGAATTTTAACGGTATTTAAGTATGTTTACTGCGCAACTAATAGATTTTTTGTATGTTAGTTGTATACACATTTTTTTCCATGAAAATATGATATTAATAAGTCTCAGAGTGCCTCGCTACGAAAATTCTAACCCCAAAATAAAAGCGAAAAACTCTACCGCCCCCAGAAAGTACTCTTGCAAACTACTGGTTTCTTAGTTATTAAGTTACATTTATTTCACAGACATTACAGTTGTTTCTTATTGTTTACAATCAATGCGAAAGTGTGTCTGTTTGTTTGTTTGTCGTTCTTTCACGTCGCAACGGAGCAACGGGTCGACGTGATTTTTTGCACAGAGATATTTGGAGGGCCGGGAAGTGACATAGGCTACTTTTTATCCCGAGAAAATANCTACTGATTGGTGCGACAATCGCATGTGGCATGTGCGGCCGACAGTAGAAGCTGCGCTGTCTAGGAGTTTCCATGTCTACAACTGTGTCATTACGCAGTTCTCTAGGTTTCTACAATGGAAGAGGAGGAGTTAATTTTTTGCATCATGCTCTGATTTTGAAAGGCTTGCTAGCAATTTCAGACGCTTCAAAGTCCCTTCACATAGCAAATAATTACACAGACACTAAATGGCTTGCGGTTCCTTTCATATGGGCGCACCAGTTCTCTGATTGGCTGCACGAGGCTCTGGGAACAGACCTTTGTGTTTGATTGGGTACTGCATGCTACGAAGCGCTGATTGGAAAATAGCGGTCTAACATTTTGCTGGCGTATGTGGCTGGAGTTCTCTGTATAAACGAATGTTTCTTCTCTGGACTCGTAACTACTCTGTAGTCTCATATTACAAGTCTTGATTCAATTTATATAGTCTATTCAGAGTTTCTTTACACTTTTTGAATTTAAACTTTGATAAATCACCCCACACATGAGGTTTTTGGTTTTTTCCTAAATATATCATGTATAACAAGCGTTTTATACTTCTGTTAACATGAAAGTACCTTATTTTTTGTTAAAGTGAACTTTTACTTATATTTATGTATAAATTGTAATAGTTCATTGTTAAAATGAATAAAATAGAGAGAGAACACATGTGTGTTGGCGCACACGAATGGGGTGTGTTGTCCTTTTGGTGCAATTTTTTTAGACTCAGTTAGGGTTTGTTTACATTCGGCGGAAGAATGTGCTGAAAATATGAATTGAGCAGGATTTGAGAAAAGTAGGAAGGAATCGTGAATGGACTATAGTATAACAAACGGACACACGCTGGGACTGCGAGGCGAGTGAACGTGCAGGGTGGCGAGGGACGCGAGGAGCGCGACTGAGCTGCAGGTGTGTGCTGTGCGACTGTGGTGCGGAGCCCAGGTGCACGCTCATGTCCAGGAGGCGCCACTAGACACGGCCACGCTCTTCCCACTCTGTGTACATCAACACTGCACTTAACTACACACTCGCTTTATTTATCAATGTCGTTAGTTTTCTGGCTCAATATTTTGATTTATTACTATTTCAATTATACTGACTCCACTTATGAAAATTAATTCCATCGAGAAAATGTTATGGCAAGCAATTATCAGTTCATGAAACATGGTGTCTAAGTTTGGTATGTTTTGGTGGCAGTCCTGCTCTTTCAACCTGCTTGACCGTTACTAGCAGTTATTCCATTTCCTGCTTTTTAAAGTCATGCAGAAGAATTTTAACGGTATTTAAGTATGTTTACTGCGCAACTAATAGATTTTTTGTATGTTAGTTGTATGCACATTTTTTTCCATGAAAATATGATATTAATGAGTCTCAGAGTGCCTCGCTACGAAAATTCTAACCCCAAAATAAAAGCGAAAAACTCTACCGCCCCCAGAAAGTACTCTTGCAAACTACTGGTTTCTTAGTTATTAAGTTACATTTATTTCACAGACACTACAGTTGTTTCTTAATGTTTACAATCAATGCGAAAGTGTGTTTGTTTGTTTGTTTGTCCTTCTTTCACGTCACAACGGAGCAATGGGTCGACGTGATTTTTTGCACAAAGATCTTTGGAGGGCCGGGAAGTGACATAGGCTACTTTTTATCCCGAGAAAATATCTCATTCCCTCGGGAAAATTCTTATTNTTTGGAGGGCCGGGAAGTGACATAGGCTACTTTTTATCCCGAGAAAATATCTCATTCCCTCGGGAAAATTCTTATTGGAAAACGAAAAAGTACGCAAACGGAATAACAATGCAACGTCAACAATGTAACGTCAACATACAACGTCGCAGCCGAGCAACAGATTGACGTAATTTCTTGCTCAGAAATAGTTGGAGGGCTGAAAGGTGATATTGGCTACTTTTTATCGCGAGAAAATACCTCAAACTATTTACTCAACATGCAATTTCCTTTAATCATTCTATGTTAAATGACATACCAATTGTAGTTTTAAAAATTGACAATAGATGGCATTCAAATAGTTTCAATTGACTGCATTTGCTTTTGGTTTACTTTGATTAGCTTTTCGTTTTGGTTTTGTTGTTTAGGAATATTCGAATATTGTTCAACTTATTGGACTGGATTGACCTTTGGTACTGATTTGCACTTTGAATTGGATTTGTTAGTTTGGTATTTGTTTTTTTTTTTNATTGGACTGGATTGACCTTTGGTACTGATTTGCACTTTGAATTGGATTTGTTAGTTTGGTATTTGTTTTTTTTTTTGTTTACTTTTCGATTGTTTTTTTGTTTAGTTTTTCATAGTCTGTTAAATAAATAATGCCTCGCCNGTTTTTTTTTTTGTTTACTTTTCGATTGTTTTTTTGTTTAGTTTTTCATAGTCTGTTAAATAAATAATGCCTCGCCAACGAAAATTAAGTCTTTCAAAACCATCGTCTCAAGCACAAGCGAAAATATTTGCTCGATCACAAGAGTCTTCAGAAGATGCCGAACTGAGAAGACAAGAGCAAGCACAGCGAAAAGCTGCTTTGAGAGCCGCAGGTCGCCTACTGAGATTCAGGAAAGGCTCCAAGAACAGGCCGCACGTCAGGAACATCTCAGTATATGAAAGACTCCTAACGATACTCAACTCCGTCGAGATGAATAGGCTGAGCGTCAAGCCCTATTAAGAGCGTCCGAAACGCCTGTTCAGACCCAACTACGTATGGAAGAACAAGCAGAACAACAGACTGCTTTAAGGGCATCAGAAACACCTGAACAGTCACAGGTGAGAATAATCGCAAACGCGGAACTCCAAGAGGAACGCCGACGAGCTTTTCAAAGAAACTCTTGGTCTGTATTTAATGANAAACTCCAAGCGGAACGTCGACGAGCTTTACAAAGAAACACTAGGTCTGTATTTAATGACGCGGCATTTCATTACGATCCCTTCATTTATTATAAGAATCACAGGCTTATTGTTATCGGACTCATGGACAAGTCGTGCAGGTTTTGTAGCGCTTTGAAATGGAAAGATGAGACCGCAGGGCTGTGCTGTTCCAGCGGGAAAGTTTCCCTTCCTTTACTTGGTGAGCCAGAAGAGTCNAATGGAAAGATGAGACCGCAGGGCTGTGCTGTTCCAGCGGGAAAGTTTCCCTTCCTTTACTTGGTGAGCCAGAAGAGCTTCTGAAAACTCTCTTTTTGTATGACGTTGATGAATCACGGCGCTTTTTAAATAAAATCAGAAAGTACAACTCATGTACAGCAAGTTTAGACATTGTCAGGAAAAAGTATAAAAAGCATGAGCTTTATTTAAAAAAAACCTAAACAATAGTTATGTAGTCCACGCGAGCGGAGCCGCGGGCATAGCTAGTATAAAAATAATTTACATTTGTTATCAGCCAAGTATAATTAAGTATGTAGATAACGAAGACTTGTTACAGGGGCTAAAATGAATTGCTTTCAAAAATTTAAAAAAATATATACATAGGAAATATAAGTGATAATGTAACCCACAAAAATGAGCTCATAATGTTTTCTTACGGCATTTTTTTCTTTGATTTCACATGTTATAAATAAAATTTCTTTAAATTATGACGAAACAGAGTTCATGCTGTGTGGTAATCGTCCTAAATTTGGCCAGCAAATGAGACTGGAAATCTGACCTGGAAGTGCCAACTCTTCCGCCTTCCATGTCCCTTACTCCAGTCGTGCCACTATCGCTACACAATCGCAATGGGCGTCACCTTCTGAAACACAGCTTGCTATCCCCCGTAGTAAGACAGTAGCTATCTACGTTAGCTGCTGCGTCAGTAGCACTGCCACGTGATAGTGACGCCCACATACCTCGTGACTGTGGTCCGTCTGCACGCGGCCATGAAGTTGTAACACCAACCCATAGACCCTAAATTAACCTACCCCAAAAAAACACAGCTGTCAAAGTCGCATGGTCAACAATGATGAACGTGTTTGTTAATATGTTAATTTATAAATGACAAGCACTATTATATTAATAAAATACTTATGCCGATTTTAATTTTATCAAACTGCCTTACAAATTGGTTAAAGTATGTATAAATACATCTCAAAGCACTTGTTTACTAATCAGTATTCTAACCTCAAATACAACCATACGGTTTTTGCTGGACGTGTATGCAGAAAAGCAGTTCGATTTTGGGCAGTGGAGTGCGCAGGCATTAGGTTTGGGTAGTACGTGGGCTTACTGTTGTCCCCCGTAGTCAGGCAGATATGCGCACTATTGAAATAAAAATTATAAAAATAAAAATTATGATTATGGTCCCAGATAGGCTGGAAGGATAATAATTATAGTGATACAAAAAAAGCAATATAATTAATACAAAAATTAGTCTTGAAAATATTTGCTAATCTGCATGAAACCTAACTAGAAAATTTCTATGTTACTAAATTCTTAAATTGTATTCTGTTCTCGTATAAAACATCATAATAGTATTACATTATAAAACTTCACAGAATGGGTGTTTTTTAAATTGATAACAACTAATACATATATTAAAATGCTATAATAAAGTTTTTAAAGAACAACGTCTCAATAATTAATCGCTAGTCACCTGGAACCAGTGTTTTAAATTCTTCAGTGACCCTTTTTCACTGACATTGCTCTTCCACACATGGTAGAAAAACGTTGTTGAGTCTCCTGGGTCATAGTAGACCGGAGTTTCATTTTAATGCGCGTTAATGTGGAAAATGGTCGTTCTGCACCACTGCTTTTCACGCCCAAGACACTGGCGAAGTACTGGTGAGAATCTACAATAAACCTCGTTATTGGTAGCGTCTACTATCCAACTAAGCCAAGTTTCAAGACTTGGCCAGCTTGATACGTACTCTTTGTTCCTTAGAACTGATAGTTCTATTGAAATTTGCGATATTATTACGTCAAATGCACTAGATAATTCTTCATGATCACGTGAAACTGTATTTTGGCCAGAAGTTGTCCTACTGGCGTAATGATTTCACTCTATTCTTGGCTGAATTTACTATAAAGTGCACTTATCAGTGTGTCAATCAAAGGATAATAACCTCTGATTCTAAACTCTTTCTCCAAGGACTCATACGAACATTCATTCTCCCAGTGGTTATAGAGATTTTTTTAAATACTTTTCCATTCCTGTGTGCTGGCTGCTAGATGTCTACAGTGTTCCGTAAAGTTGTGGTATTTATAAACATTTAATGGAAGTGTTATTCATTTCTTAGAAACGCTATAATTCTTATGAGAGCTTGAACATCTTCCATTGCTGTCACAAGTTTCACATCAAGACTAATGTCTTGCTGACATCAATAATCTTCAATAATAGATGCATCATTTCTGGAGCCACAATGAACTGAAAATATTTAAGCTGGGATGTAATTCCAGTTCCAGTGACTGTTACCTCGGGACATTTGGTAGGCTTAGTAACAGTAGTGATTGCATCAACAGGAGCTGGAAGTAGTTTTAAGGCATCTGCAGCATGTGCCCGGAGGGACCACCTAGGTTCAGTGAAAATAGGTTCTTCTTGAGATTCCTTGCATTACTTCAAGCACTGTAGACCTTGCTGGCTGCAATCAAGAAATGTGCACGTACACTGCACTGTTCCAGGAATCGAATATCATAATACTATCTACTTGGGATGTCAAATATCGTACTACTATTTACTCGGGATATACAAACATTAACGAAAGCTGGACTTAAACAGTAAGCATAGCAATGCAAGTAGAAGAATATTACTTTTTTCTCGGCATTTTGCCTGGACACTACTCAACTTACCAAACATTGTCTCCATAAAAATATGTAGATAATACATCAAACCATTAAATATTCAACAGATTGCTATATATAAAGTGTAAAAAATATTTCCATCACCTACCTTTTCGACTCACAATAAACTAACGGAGCGTTCGCACGATCTGTTTGACTTTGTATACAAAAATCGAACTAAAATGTGAGTTGGTCGTGGTGACCATAGTCGGGTGGTTAATGTGCAGTTAATGTGATATTCTTCTCAGTAAGTTCATAATAATATCTTCAAGCACAAGATTGTGAAATGAAGCTATAATGTCAGTTTGGATACTGTTGCTGATACACATTACATTTGTGCATCCCTCCACAAAATGTTTGTTTAAAACACCACAAAACTCTGATAAGAGGGTAAAAATGTTCAAGAAACAGTTCTTTCTTCGCATTTTCAGAAATCAAGATATGTTCTTTTGCATTACAGTTGACGAAGACGAAAAAGTTTGTTGACAGCTATTTGCTGCTTGTACAGTATTGCTGAACATAAATGAGGGACACAAATGTTGCTTTCTATTGTGTTGTTCGTAAATATAGAGAGAAAACGCCCTTACAAAGTTTATTTTGTACGGTACCATTTTTCATTTCAGAAGTAATATGGGCAGAGTGTTGTAATTACGACTTACCAGTGTTAGTAGCAGAGTCATGGCAGGCCTACTCAGTTCCTTTATTGTCGCCCGATATTTTATGGACGATCATCAGCCACCATCTTGTATTTATGGAATTTCTGCCATAACTTGTATCTTAGATTTTGTATTTTATCTGTAGCATCGCCAAGGCATAGGGGGTTGTTTTTAACACGTTCTAAAACAAATACTTCTTGACTACTTTTGCTATTATTATTTCTATGACGCCGACAAGAAAAAAGTACTCATTTCTTGCCAGCAGCCACTAGTAAAAAATTAATAAAGACAGTGAATTTGTAATAATTCGGCAAAGGTTGGGAAACTATTATTTATGCTGTGACATGCAAACATTTTCGTTATACATTATGAAATGAAACTTATAGCAAAACATTTATAAATTCAAGAGGGCGGTTGCTGATCCTTCTTAATGGTCCTGAGTGAGCCAGTCAATCTCTTTGTTCGCTGATTTCACTTTCTTCCTTGAAATCGGCGTTTGATTCATTGCCAGTAAAATATTTTTGGCGTGGAGTAATATTGTGTTCTGCTTATATAAATAAGAATAAGATACATTTTTAGAAGTCACATAAATGAAACCATGACATAATCCCGTAGGGCAGCGTATTGTGTAATTTAAAAACGTGTAAATAAACTACTTGATACAACAGTTTTATTTAACTAATTGTTTGACTGTCTTTCGACGACATGTTGGAATGCTGCAGAAATGCGCATGATACAAGCTCCCGATCGCATTCCTGCTTAACCTTTATCTTTTGTGCACCTGACGTTTTCAAACTACTTTACACCATGAAAGTAGGGAACGCACTTTGCTGTTAGTAAAAATATTCGTGAACTGACTGATTTGTTTACTATGGCATCGGCACTTAGACTTCCGTAATTGTAGGCTACATTCAGTCATCACTTTCTCTTCCCCTCGCCATTCTGTTACTTCATGTAACAGACATTAGGTTACACGTATCTGCACTAGGGTTTGTGGCAGCTACAGATAAAGTATTAGCAATGTGAAAAGATATGTCACACTGATACAACGGCAAGATACATTACAATTGCACTGTTTTCGATTTGTAAAACAAAAATCGAAATCAATGTGTATTTTATAATGGTATATATGTTCCTTAGGCAGGGACTAGGCCCACCCGTGCGCACGCCTATGAGCCGAGACACGGAAGCTGGTTGTGCGCAGCCAGCGAGATCCGTCAACCTTATCTCTAGTCTACTGTAGAAACACGAACCAGCGTTGCGTGGCGCCTACTTCTCACACCAACATGCAGCTAGTTACAACTGCACAACTTACAGTCAACTGCCACTCCACCAACCTAATCCCACTTACCACTGGCTACGACCTGCAAGGCTCCTTCAACCAACACTTCAAACTGCAAAGATAGTGAATTAGAATCATTACACTGTGATTCAGTTTTGAATACATTTGTGATCTTCAACCAACATGCATTACTTGCAATTTGGTTATCTCATTTTATTGTGCGCATTAACGACCCAGGTCTTATGTCGGGAGTCTGATAGCATTAATTGCACCGTGCACTACAACTAAAACTGACACATACGAACCCGTGATGTGCTCAGGATTCGATTTCGAGCCTCCTGCCTGAAGGCAACGTCGCAGAGACCTCGGCCATCAAGGTCACTCGCCTGGTAATCACTGACGAGTTTCATAATTGTTTTTCCACACAGTCCGTCGTTCTAAGTGCCACCTTACAAAATTTTATTTATTGGCCAAGATGCACAGTTTTCTTTTTGAAACGTCTCCTTCGTAATATCGACCCACTGAATGTTTTAACTACAATATCCTGCTTGGCGCGTATTTTTCCACTGGACATTGTGTCTTTTGCGAATTACGCCAATGGTTCGATAATTAACAAACGATAAAGAAATAATTACCTTACCATTTTGTATTTCCAAACATACAGTTGAATGAGAACGTTGATTGTGTTGTAAAAAGAGATCTTTCGTAACAGCCAATTAAGTATTTGCGCTTTATTTGTTACCCAATATATAGAAACCAGACCAGAGGTTCTTAAACTTCGTGACCTTGCTAATATAATGTACATTTTACCGGACCCCCAACTATTTCTTCAATAGAGAATTGAAAAACATTTTTATGTATACCACCTATTTTATTTTATGCTATGCAGATAAGACTGTTACAATCTCAAGTTTAGTTAACAACAAAATTTCCCAAAAAAAAAAAAAAAACAGCTATTTTAATAAAAAAAATGAACACAGTTACAGCACAATCGCAACATTTTTAAGAGAAGTAAATACATCAGTTTGATGTGCGGGCCTTCACTACGAGCTGATGCGCGCCCAGGGGTCCGCGCACCAGAGTTTGAGAATGCCTAACCTCGACTACTGTCTCTGCCTGCCTCCGACCTCAACTGGGTATGATCATGTGTAACAAACGTGTTTCGTTTTACTGACCGAGTTACTTTCTTGTTTCTACATGTTCCCCTTTATTTTCTTTAACCTCATATATAATAAACTTTGTTTGTTTTTTAATATTTCCTTATCTTACAATTAATTATTAGAAATATATGACAAAAAATAACTAAAGTCCTTGGAGCCTTAACCAATATCAGAACGGGACCTTTCATTATGAAAGAAGGCAGTGGTATAATCTTAAAGATTTCAAAATTCTGTAAATATTAACTGCATCACCAAAGTACTAACAAAATAATAGAAATTTACCCTAACGTTTGCAACAAAGTATGATTACTAGATTTAATTGCTTCAGTGTACTTCTGCATATGAATTGATATTATCTTCCGTTTGTTTTTAAGCTACTTTCTGAGGGAAATAATGGGCTCCTTATGAGATCACTTTCCTGCCTCTGTGTGTGTGTGTGTGTGTGTGTGTGTGTGTGTGTGTGTGTGTGTGTGTGTGTCCCTCCCCTTCCCCACTGCACTCTGTGCACATGCAGACTTCGTAAGTACATTTTACAGTTTTCGAACACGTCGGGGGCTCACTTTCGAAATGGCGACAATTTTATTTTTAGGTGCTATTTCATATCTTAGGAACCATTTAACCAATTTAAACCAAATTTTGAATGTTTGCAGTCCAGCATGCAAGAATTCGATATAGATATGGGCATTGTTGTTAACCCGCCATTTTGGAAGCTAGTATTACATCAAACAACAAAGCATTTATATTATATCTCGAAAACTACTGAACTTATTCCCACCTAATTTGACACCTACTATGGTAGGTCATGTAAACATATGCCATTTAAATAGATAAGAAGCTTATTTTCAAAATTGCAGCTATACACATATTTAAGGTTTATTTTATATACTTGCCATACCGCTTTGTCAATACCGACTATATTTTGAATGCTAAAAGTATCTATTTAAAACATAATGTATACCAACAAATCACCACTTTTGTCGTCATTTTTTTTAAAATAGCGCTACATGAATAGATAAAATTTTTATGTTGTGTCAGGAAAAAATCCACTGGTTCCTACTAAATTTGGCTTGCGCTACGGTAAGACACATTAATTTTATATATTTTAAGTTGGCCAGACACTTATTTTCGAATGGCGGCTATATAAGCATTTCAGCTAAGTATGGAAGTATGTAACCAATCATAAATTAACTTTGTATTCTGGCAGTATTTATGCACGCATCAAATGAGGTAATACGCAATCTCTTTTCTCGGCAGTTTTAGAAGATAGCGCCACATGCAAGATTAGCCTTTTATGTCCTACATCGGGAAACAATTCTACAATTCCCAAGAAAATCATGCGACAAACTATACGTTTGTAGTACATCTACATGCTTATGATTTAAGGGGTTTCTCATATTTTTTTCAAAGTAACAGCCATGTAAATATGTTTGCTTATTAGATCATATCTTCCAAATAATTTCAGCCGAACTTTATATGCTGGCAGTGTCAGTGACAATCATCAAATGTGCCAATATGTTATTTTTTGTAAGCCATTTATGAATAGTCACATAAAAAAAAGGTTTAATGCCACCTCTCGGAGACAAAACAATCGAATTCCACCCAATATTTCACGCGAGCAGTGCTACAGAGGGCATCCAAACTTACATGTTTTACTTGAAGAAGGCTTTTTAAATTAGTGTTAATACACTGAAAAGCCAAAAAAAAAACTGGTATAGGCGTGCGTATGCAAATAACAGAGGTATGGAACCAATCAGAGTAACGCGATGCGGTCGGCAGCGCCTATATAGTACAACAAGCGTCTGGCAAAGTTGCAAGATCGGTTAATGCTGCTACAATGGCAGCTTAATAAGATTTTAGTGAGATTGAACGTGGTGTTATAGTCGGCGCACGAGAGATGGGACATAACATCTCCGAGGTGGCGATAAAATAAGAATTTTCGCGCACGACCATTTCACGAGTGTACCGTGAATATCGGGAATCCGGCAAAACATCAAATCTTCAACATCGTTGCGGCCGAAAAAAGATCGTCAACGAACGGGACAAACGACGACTGACGAGAATCATTAAACGTGACAGACGTGCAACCCTTTCTCAAATTGGTGCAGATTTCAATGCTGGGGCAACAACAAATTCCAGCGTGTGAACTATTGAACGGACCATCATTGATATGGGCTTTCGGAGCCTAAGGCCCAGTCGTGTACCGTTTTTGACTGCATGACACAAAGCTTTACGCCTCGCCTGGGCCCGCCAACACCGCCATTCGACTATTGATGACTGGAAACACGTTGCCTGATCTGGCGAGTCTCGTTTCCAATTGTATTGAGTGGATGGACGTGTACGGGTATGGAGACNATTGATGACTGGAAACACGTTGCCTGATCTGGCGAGTCTCGTTTCCAATTGTATTGAGTGGATGGACGTGTACGGGTATGGAGACATCCTCATGAATCCATGGACCCTACATGTCAACAGGGGATTGTTCAAGCTGGTCGAGGCTCTATCATGGAATGGGGCGCGTGCAGTTGGCGTGAAATGGGACTCCTGATACATCTAGATACGACTCTGACAGGTGACAGATACATAAGCATCCTGTCCGATCACCTGCACCCATTCATGTCCATTGTGCATTCCGACGGACGTTGACAATTCCAGCAAGACAATGCCCCCCCCCCAGAAGTCGAGATTTGCTACCGGGTGGCTCCAGGAACACTCTCATGACTTTAGAAACTTCCATTGTCCACCTAAATCACCAGACATGAACATTATTGAGCATATCTGGGATGCCTTGCAACGTGCTGTTCAGAAAAGATCTCCACCGCCTCGCATTCTTATGGTTTTGTGGACTGCCCTGCAGGATTCATGGTGTGAACTGCCTCCTGTATAACTTCAGACATTAGTCGAGTCCATGCCACGTCGTCTTGCGGCACTTCTGCGTGCTCGCGGGGGCCCTACACGATATTAGGCAGGTGTATCAGTTTTCTTGGCTCTTCAGGGTATAAATGGTTTATTTCATTATGTTATATCTATTAAACAATTCAACAAAGTTCATCCAAATTTTTTGCTCATAACAGTGTTCAGTAAAACCATAAATTATGCTTACAGAAATCAACTTTTGCCGGCCTCTTTGTAAAATAGTGCCAGGTGAGAAAATTGAGCATTTTGCCATATTTTCGGAACAGTTCAACAAATTTCCACCAAACTTTCCGTATCAGTAGTACTACAGAAGTCCATGTAAGCTTCCATGTTTTAAGTGGGGCAGACACTAATTTCCAAAATGGTGGCCATATTGACAGTATATATTTTGTACGATAGCACCAAATAGGAAAATAAAATTTTTATGTTTTCTTTCAGGAAGTAATTAACCGATTTGCACACAAAAAGTGCTTTTGTAGGCCATGTAAATTTACGTGTTTTTCAAGTCACTCATGCACTCATTTTCAAAATGATGGCTTTGCAAAAATTTCAGGTTAGTGAACCCTACATTCAAAAAAATATAGTCATTACATCCGAAGTTGGTGCTCCGAATCCTACCGGCGCAATGCAGTTGGTTTTATGCTAGCTTATGGTACAAGTTTTTCTGGGTTTGAGTCCTGGATAAAGCGTGTGTGTATTTGTAATTGTTTCACTGCTGTTTTATATGTTTCTGGTTGGATCTCTAATGTCATTGCTGTCAATGCTACGTTAAGGCCTACTTATCATGTAAGCTTTTAAGAACTTCGTCAGAGGAAAAGAGACTCATTAGTTATATCAGTAACTTCTTGTTTTATTTTGAATATATTTCCATTTATCTTACACGGTTTTATTTCTTTGCATTATTATATCATAATTTTATATTCATAATATTCACACCTTAGCCACTTGGCAATGTTTAATGCAGCAGTGCATTGTTCCCATGAATGGGTGAATTTGGGGGTTATGAATCACGCACTGTCTCCTGCAATGCACTTTTCATTATAAGAAAGTAATTTAGAAATGTGATTTCAGTGTTGAAAAATTTATGACAGCAGAAAAATGTTCCACTGAATTTCAAATGTCTTTATCGCAACTTAATGCAGGAATGGAAAAGTTAGGATATTTAGTCATTTCGTCGAGTTGCTTGTATCAATATTTATTTAATTAAATTGTATATTCGTCAGCTAGAAAAAGTTACGGGATAATATCTTATGATTCATTTACGTACCATTTTTGGCGCAGACAGTATTCGCTCCTATTACTGGCGTGAGTAATATACAGTCTCTAAAAAAAAGCGCAGATTTTTTAATTTTTTTTTTGTATTTTACAAAGAGTTTTTTGGAAATAAGTTTCCAAGTTTTTTTTTGTTACACTAATTGTGGATTATAGGAAATTTTACAAAACGTTAAAATGGAATGTGTAAAATAAATGTTGAATCTTAACAAGCAAGTAACGGAGACTTCAAGTTTATTACAAACATTAAGCAACATAAACAATTTTGTGTGTTTCACAAAACAGTATATTTCAAAGATACAGTATTTCAATTGTATGACAACAAGGAAATATTTGGGGACTAGCTTCCAAAGAATAGTGCAGAACGTACAATATATCGGGGTGTTCCCATGTCAGGCACATGACCGTGGGGTTTGCTTGAATACGTTTACAGTAGCGGGTAATATTGTATTTGTGATCTGGGAACGAAATGAAAGTAACTAAATGGATACTTGGCTTTTGTAGCTTAGATTGACAGATCTAGGCGGGGTATTTCGTTAGTCTTTACAACTCAAGGTCATGCTCGCATCATAGTCGTGTTAGCGATCGAAGGAGATTACATTTATTTCAGTCGTGATATTAGCCACGATCTTGTAGTTTACATAATATATTGATATATTAACCCATTGTTGTGTGTTTATTTGTTAGATTGTTAGTGTTAGTCAACCTATGTCAACCAAAGTATTAACCCCGTCTAACCTAATCTAGCCTTACCTAACCTAACCTGAAAATATCTTAACATAAATTATGTGGTATTTCAAATCCTACAATGGCATGGAGAAATAGAATGTTTAATGACGTATCTGGCGGCCCACTTGAAGCAAATTTTATTATCCTGCCATTTATTTAAATTTGTGTCTACAGAGGTGTTTAAAGCAGATAAAGCTCTTACTGTTGTTAATTTTAGAGTCTATTTTGGACTTACCCAGTGAGACGCAGACGTTACGCCGTCGTATCTGCCCTGGTAGGCTACTCCCTGTGTAGCTGTGATTTGAAAGACGCATTCACGTCAAAATTTAATGGAATCTTATAAGTGAGTGAAGAGATTTGGACGGCTCTAATATCGAGGTCTTGAAAGCCGACGAGGGTGAAGTGAGATGAGTATGGAGCTGCACCGAAATGCAAGAGCGTGGGAGACGGGAGATCCCCGAGTAAACCCGCCGACCAACGGCTCCGTCCGGCACGATTCCCATATGCGAAAATGCGGGAGCGACCCCGGCGGTAATCGAAGCCGGCTCGCCCAGATGCGAGGCGAGTAGTCTAACCACTTCACGACCGTGGTCCCGGAAGTGTACGTGTGAGTAGAGTGCATGCAGACGTGCAGGAGGTGTGCAGCGAGGACAGAAGAAGAGCCGCGGGGAGAAGCAGTACGGGCCCCGTGCCCCACGCCACAGCAGGCGAGTGTCGCATCGATCTGCCAGGGGATTGGTGACGCACCCAGCATACCGCCCTCTCTCCCGAGGAGCTATGCATTCCCCCACCCCCCGCCGCTCCACTTGCTTCACCAGCCCTACTTATGTCCCCTCCCTGTGCCACCATACAGTATTCCTCGCTACTTCCGCCACGAACAAGCAGCTGTGCAGTAACCTCTCACAAGGTACTCGCTGCCACGCAGGTCGACTACTCTGCATTCCTCTTGTTTTACTTTTGCAACTGTGGTTCTAGGACGGCAATCAGCATCCGTTAATGCGCACGGCCTAATTGTTTTGTTGTGATAATCAAATTTGTGCTAAATAAATGTTCACGTTTATCATAGATCTCACAAAATTCTGTTATAGCATCAGTTAACCTAACTTGCGTGGTTTTTTACATACCATTTACTGTTTTTTCTACTGTTACTGTTTCTCTGAACAAAATAAACAAAATTACAACTATCGACACTATCACACACTCCACTATCCTTTCTGATTGGCTAAAATTTCAACCTTGTATGAAACTTTCCACCGAAAATTGCACATGACCAATTACGAAAACGTTCATAAAAACGGCCAGGAGTGTGCTAAATCTTCCATAGATCACTCAATTCAAATGGCCATGTAAGCTTGCATGGAATCTTCCATGGTAGCAAATGGACCTAAGCGAGCTTAAAGAAATGTAACATTGGTTTTTCATTCCTCGTCCGGGGCTCCACGTCTTTGAATAGTTTAGTTCCTGTACTGTTCGTACTTAGAAGTTATAGTCTATTCACAATTACTTCTAACTTTTTCGGAGCTCTGCTTAAATTACGTATACGTCTAGGATATTCCCCGCCTCATGCAAACAAAGCTTATAAAAGTACGCCAGATAGCCAACGCACCGCATTCGTGCGCACCAAGTGTAATAATATCTTGCATAAGAACTATTTCTTACTAGGAATTACCAACACCTAATTTTTGTTTTTTTATTTATATTAGTTATGAAAGAAATAATAGAATTTAAAAAATAAGTTAAAATTCAATTTAACCATAAACATGGTAATCTAATGTTAACACATGTATAAAACGCTTGTGGTGCATTGCATATTTAGGAAGGAACCAAACACCCACACATGGGGTGTTTTTTCAAAGGTTTGATTCAAAAAGTGTGAAGAAACCGCGAATAGCCTATGCTTGAGCATTTAACTCGTTGTTTAGATGATAAAAGCTGTGATAACATATCAGTTCAATAATTTTCCAAGTAAATCTTCCGACAAACTGATTTTGAAAATTTATCCTGGAGATTGAAGTTTACAGATACTATAAATCATCTGACGTGTTTGCGTCTTCTGTGCGTGTGTAAGTTACACTTGCTCCCCCCTCCTTCCCCTGCCATAAAAAAATTGAAAAATATGGCTATATTTAAGCCAAATTAGGTGTACACACACGTACCCTTACGTTTGGAGTTGAGTTTAATAACAAGCCAAATTTCCTGCATATAGTCTAAAGTGAAACGAACTTAAACTATGAAGTGGTTTGGCGCAATATTATTTACGTAACACCTCTGAAAATATATCATTATTATCTCTGCAGGTACATAACAAAAATGTTTAGATCCTACACGTATATTTTGGTCATTCTGTTCTACAGCGTTGCAGACGATGTCTTACTGCTGGCAAACGTTTTTATAATTTGTAACTGTTATTAATTAGCATTCATACACACCCATCGTTGTCCTTGTGGCTTCAAATGCAAACAATCCCATCAAATTGGCTTTATTAGTGACTTTTGTTTATTTTCGAAGAATGTAAATATTAATTTTTAGAATCTAGATAGGGGGCGAAGAATCTGAGCATCTAACGCAATTTTTTTCCATCTTCAATATTGTTTACATGTCGCATTTGGTTTTTGGCTGCCATTTTGTTACTAAATTTTCTTCGTTTTGCCTGCTAGCTGTGTCGCGCTCGCTTGGTCTCCATGAGGTTCTAGAGTTGGCTGGTAGCGACACTACTTTTTTTTTTTTAAGTTTTGCAGAGCTCAAATTATCGTGTAGAGGAGGGCGGGATCGAACTGTCGAACCTTGGCTCAGTATGCAGACGCCTAAGACCACTCAGCTATCGGGACATGTATTGCTAAAAGGGTTTAAAAGAAGTAATAACGTCGTGTGTGGGGGCGAATAAATATTTTGTCGTGATTATTATAATGCGTACTAATAATTTTATGTAAGTTTTTTTTACTATCCGAGACTTATATAGACCAGTAGTTAGAATAATTTACATATAGTCATAGGAATAAGGATTTTTTATATAGTCATTAATATTTTATTATTTTCAATGTTTATTTTTAAATATTTTTTTAAGTATTTTCTTTTTAGAAATATAATGAAAAGCTGTACCTTAGGAATAAAACACATTTTTATTACATTTTTTATTATTCAGTTTTTATTTACGTATAATTTTTTTCATTAAAGACATTTCTTTTTCTTGTGTCGGTCATCCAACCTTTGGTTTTGGAACTGCTCATCCATCCTTCGGTCTGGAACTGGTATGATTATCTGCGTCGCCCTCCCACTTCACCTCCCGCGTAGCTGCTAAAGCAACAATGCGCGCGGGTCTCAGGCTGGAGACGGAGCAATACAGTGTATAATAACAACAATATAAATAAACAGTGTTTCGAACAGAGAAACGTAATGAGAATAAAATTATAGATGCCAATTCTATTTTTAGGCACATGGTGTGTGTCGGTGTGTGTAAACAAAAACCGCAGATAATTTTTCATAAAAAATCTTTGTGTCTTAATTATTATCTTGCTTGTCTATGTATGAATAATGCAAAAATATGTCGTAACATAAAGCAAAGAAAAAAGGACACAAAATTTTTTTTTGCCTGTCAATGTAAGCTAATATTGCTTAACATGTACGTGGAAACACAATAAAAGAGTGTGACGAATAAAATATGTGTATAATTTAAAACAATTTTACATATTATTTTATTGCTTGTCATGTACTCCATCAATTCAGAAAAAAAGGTAATGTAAAGTGCAGTGGTGAAAAAACTTGGTAAACCTTTTGTTTTTTAAAACGGAGAAAAGACACTAATACAATAAGAAAATTGAAATAATTTATGAAAAAATTATTTTCTTATTAAAATATGTATACCATTTCGGTTACTGAAGTTGAGTTTGCGATCATGCATGGACAGGCAGAGCAGCTGACCTTGACAAAGTTTTAAAAATAATATCTTTGCGCGCATGGCAAGGGCTGTGTTAGCATTTTCACAGGCCTGCACCAGCAAAGTGTCAGGTAGCTGGAGTCTCCACACGCACGTGCTTCCGCGTAGTTTTCACTATCTACATGGTGTCAGAAAGCCTAAGTCAGCATGTGCGTGGGAAGAGCTGTGTTAGGATTTGCATAGGCTTGCACCTGTTCAGAGCTAGCTATCTCCAACCCAATATTGTGTATAAGAACAAGCAAGTGCAAGGATATAATGAATGCGAAGTAAGGTAAACAGACATTTATTTAAAAACAATACATGTATGTAAGAATATATATATCTTATATTTTTAAGACTTTGGTAAGTAATATTTTAGAATGTCCTTCTCGTCGCCTAAGGAGTCATCGCGTCTCGAGTGTCCGAGACACCTCATGTACACGCGACCATTACGTCGGGAAACTTGGTAGGCTGGATCTCCTCTGTGTAAAAGCGTCCTACGATGGGTTCGCCTCGCATGTCCTCGAGGTGATACATGCGTGGGAACCAATGTTGTATGCGAACCACCTTGTATAATTCTACCGGCCAGTTGTGGCGATATGCCTTGTGGAAAATACCATGCTGTTTGCAGATGCTTACCAGGTCACCGATCTTGGCTTTAAGCTTGCGCGGGTCCATCCTCGTCGGAATAGCATAAACGGACCGAAGCAGGGAGTCGTCCTTGACATCTTCGGGCTTCATGTGAGTAGTAATATGAACGGTAGAATTATACTCGCGAACGAGTTTCGGCAGTAGCTCAAGCAACTTGTAGTTTCCGTTCACCATGAAATGTCTCCTCAATTTGGCTTTTATTAGAGTCTAGTGAAAACGTTCGACGATGCTAGTCTTGAGTCCAGTGTATGTGGAATAGTTATTTATGCCATACCTTTTCATCAGTGCACGGAAAAAATCATTAAAATATTCTTTCCCATCGTTGGTGTGGAGATTTTTCGGTACGCGTCCTTCGTTCAATATATCCGCCTTGGCATTGGTGACGTCACGTGCATTCTTCGACTTAAGCGGTATGGCCCAGGCATACTTGGAAAACGTATCTATTAGAGTCAAAATGTAGCGGTGGCCTTTATTCGCATGGGCAAAATCTTGCATTTCTGTCAGGTCAGATTGGAAAGTATCGTCCAGCCCTTTCTTTACGTACTTTCTCTGAGGATAATTCCTTCTGGCCGACCCGTGCAATTCCCCAGAAACGTCACATTTCGTCATCGCACGACATAGCAAGCTTCGGCAAGTTCTTCGATGATGGATATAATCTCGTTGGGGTGCGTCTGGTTGCCTACAGACTGCGAAGTGACAAGTAGCCGTGGTCTATCGACCAGTTCGTTTGGATCGTCCCAAAACACGTAGTCTATCTTGCATTTGCCGTCGATCTTCTGCAGCAGCAGACCGATCCAATAGCTTCGACCAATTGTGGAAACAGTCCTGCGATAATGCCGAATTTCGCATGGGTTGTGTCCTTAAACCGCTGCGTTGAGGGGTTATTGTTCGTGCAATGACCACGACTGGACAGTAGCAGGCGGTGGTACTTGTGCAAATCCAATTCGGTGTAGTGTCCGGGACGCCTACGAAACAAAAGTTCGTACAGACCATGCGTCATTTTTACCTTGCACTTGCCGATCTGCATCACATCTCCTGGAAAAACATCCCTTCCCTGTTTCCGAGAAACCATTTTTTCGTCGCGGTGTCGCAGGCCGCACATCTTGTCGCTGTTCCGATCGGAGTAGGAAGCGATGAAGTGTCCGACCAGGGTGCCCACCTCGGGTCCGCGCTCTCATGCTCGTTTCCATTCCATTCACGCAGCAAATCGATCAGGGGCAGATCATCTTCGTCGCTAGTGATGACCCCTTCCTATTCGGGCAGTTCTGGACCTATTTTCCGTTTACGCTTCGGGGTCGGTCCTTCCACTATGTTTTCGTGTTTGATATCTGGCCGAGGCAAAGCTTCCTCCTGGCGTTGTCGACCAATCTCGTCAAGACAGCTGGTTATTGGCTCGTAAACAGGTTCTGCGGGCTGGGAAACACGCTAGCTAAAAGGTTGGTACTCTGCGATACGGGCATCAATGCGCTGGACGAGGCATGCAAGTGGCACGATAGCGACTATTCCCAGCACAAGGATCTACAAGCTCGGCACCAGGGAGACAAGATACTCGCGGATAGGGTGGACGAAATACGTCGCGCACTGGACACCGAACTTGGTGAAAAAAATTCCGCGTAGGGCGCTTGCAACGCGANCTACAAGCTCGGCACCAGGGAGACAAGATACTCGCGGATAGGGTGGACGAAATACGTCGCGCACTGGACACCGAACTCGGTGAAAGCCAAGGTGAAGTTGTGCATGGTGGCGAAGAAAGCGAGACGAAGTTCCAAGAGGAGGGGGAAGAAAAATACGGGAGGATTTCTTCCTGGCTTGATAGCTGCAATCGGTGCTCTGGGCGGTATGGCCAGGGACGTAACGGATGTCTTTAGTACGGTGAAACAAGCCTCATAGGAACATAAGCAAATGGAGGAAATACGCAGCCACAACCGTAAACTGGAAGTTATCGCCATGGGTAAAAAAACAGCCAAAGACTTTACATATAACGACCCTACCGAGAGGAGGAGGTGCGAGAAAGAAAAAGCATCATGGCAGGAGGAGTCACTAATGAAATCTCTACCGAAATGGCCGCTCACGAACGTATATTTGGAAATGTTTGCACGCAAATAGAAGATACCTCATTTTCGTGGTGTGTTCATGCGAGATGCTTTGCCCCCTAAATCCAAACGTGACGAATGTGCCGTAATCAACCTGGACATGACAGCCGGACCCAGCATGCACTGGGTAATGCATGTCAAACGTGGCAAACATGCAGTATACTACGACAGGTTTGGGAATTTGCGTCCTTCGCCCGAACTGTGGCAGTACCTGAAAAATTGCAAACTGACTTACAACTACGAGATGGAGCAGATGCCGAACACATGTAACTGTGGATACTTGTGTCTTCGCTTTCTGGTGTGGTGGAATAAAAAGAAATCGTACGCGAATAATTGTTCCTTAACCTTTTACATAAAATATGTTCTCCAGTGAATGTGAGTGTGTCGTCGGACTGACAGATCTCCAGACTTATAACTCCATATCCAACATAGAAGAAAATGTAAATTCTGCATTCCGATATGTAGTGGCATCAGACATGAAAAAAAATCAGCATTCCCACTGGTGCATATGAACTGAATTACATCGCCAATTCCATCAATAAATCCGTGTCATCGGACGTCACTTTCGAACTGTGTGGTAACCCAAACACATTTAAGGCAGAAATATTTTGCAGTGCCGATATCGATTTCACCGAACCGGATACCATCGGGCCAATGCTGGGGTTTAAGATGCGAATCTACGAATCTGGTAAAATACACGAATCGTCACTTCCTGCAAACATATTTCCAGTGAACGTGATATGCATAAACTGAAATTTGGCGAGAAATGTGCTGCACGAGTTCACGCTGAAGTCCCCCCTTCCCCGCCGCAGGTTATAAACTTGTCGAAGTTCCGAAAAGCATCATTAACATTCCCGTGATCGCGAAGAGCGCACACGAAGTGATCGTGTCAATCAGGACGATAAACAGCTGGACTTCAGAAACGAAACAAACACTTAGCGCTTGCACTTGAAGCGATGGGACTGAGTTTCGCAAAGCATACCATGCATAAACTCGAGCGCAGCACCAAACCCGGGACCAGTAGAGCTCGACACACCAGCCTGCCAAAACGTGCCAACGAGCAGTTTCTACGTAGCCTAAGGTTGAAAGTGAACAGTCATGAAAGACGACAACATATTGGACATAACTCCGGAGGTAGAATTCGACGACAGATCCGACAAGATCAAGCTGCATTTACTACCAGCCGTATCTGCAGACCCCTACACCCTCGGTCATGAGGTTCAAATCCCGATACAGCATCAAGATATTTACACCCTGCCTTCGCAATTATTCCTGAGCATTCAAGGTATGCTCACGAAACAGAATGGGACCCACCCCACCACAACCATATTCGTTCGCAACAGTATACTCCACCTTTCGAGCGAGTAATGTACGAACTGAATGGCGTTACTATTGACGAAACGCGGGATGTGGACATAGCCACCACCATAAAAAACCACCTCTCGATCACGCCTAACAATCTCAACATGGTAAAAATGGCAGGCTGGGGAATGGAAGATGGCTACAAAGTTCCCATCTTAGCAGAAGGCAAGTTCGAGATTAGCATGCCACTATCGATGCTACTTGGTTTTGCCAAATATTTTAAAAGATAATTATAGGTGCCAAGAAGAACTGGTGATAATGCTAGCCACCTCGCATCTCGATGCAGTGCTGGGAGCCGGAGAAAACCCACATCCCGTCGCTGTAACCTTGCTCAACATGGAGTGGTTTGTTCCCCAGGTGACTCCGAGCACCCGCGAACGCGTGAAGCTACTGAAATACGTAAAGAAAGAAAAAATCAGCTACATAACCTTCAGGTGCTGGAGTTTGCTTACGTGCCCAGTCTTGTCATCTGCCATGCAAAACCACTGGGTCGTGAAGATGTCTTCAAGCATGGAAAAAACCTGTTATGTAGTACTGACATTTCAAACGAACACGCAACATAACATCTCTGCAAACAAACCAACCTTCAACCAAACCAGTGTCATTGCTGGTCTTCGACACATCCAAACAAAACGAGCGAGTTCAAAATGGCGTAGTGGATTGTCGTATAGAAATTATTTCCAAGGAAAACATGCCTGCGAACACTACTGTGATTTTGCATGACAGAGTAGTGAGCTGGTGAACATGGTGAGGTAAGCATATATGAACACGATGATCACTGCTTCTCACCTCAGTTTGTATCAGGATGTACTGTAATCTGCAAGACTTCGAGAATCAGAGAGGCTACGTGTTCAAGGAGATCGCAGTGTTCTACGATGGCGATGGCAAAATGTGCACACGCTCCTTCCGCCTCCCTTATTCGTGGAAACTGTTGGACGAGAAAAGCAAGAAGACGAACGACTGGCTGACCGAGTACTTCCACGGAAGGGAGTAAGATGAAGGCAAGATTCTGTAACATTGACTGGAAAACGTGCTGCGCGACTTGCTAATGCAGTATCCGCAAGGACCGGTTTATGTGGCAGAGCCCGAGCATAAAAAATGGCTGAACGACTTGTACAAAAACGAATTGGAAATAATCGACGTGCAGTTCGAGTGTGGCTGTCCTTTGCTGTGCAAGTTGGCGAAACTGTACGACGACTAGCACTGACACATCTGCGACAGGTCAGAACCTGCCTGGACATGCGCATGGAGGAACGCACAGCTGCTGCGCAAATGGTGTGCCTGGTTCTTGGACCGCGAATCTGCTGCCTATGACTAGACACGAAGTCACCCGAAATATAAAAGAATTTAGTTTGTCATATGGTTACACGCCTGATCGACACCCACAGTATATAAGAAGAGATAAATAGGTGCGCTCATTTAGTCGTCACCTAGAGGTCTGATCGTCAACATGACTCCATTCTGTCCTACCAACATTTATGTAAATGCCAAGCCAGAGTACGGTAGCGTGGAATACAGTTTCATCGCAGAAGATGCATACATGCGCATCTACACCAAATCATCGCCTCGGCCCAGACTATGCCGTGGAGCTGCCCCAGGTGGGGCGCGAACCATCGGTCCACTCCCAGCAGCTTGGGTCCAAGAAAGATGCCGCCAGCCAGCCAGACGCCGCCGAGTACAGCGTCGGTGCCAGACACTCGTAATGGTACCCATCATGGATGAATCTGCCTCCGGTTCCAGAGACAAACCTGCACCCACTCATTGTCGCTGCAGATGTCCAGAAGTGAGTATTTCTGGAGCTGTGGATGCTGGATCCATCACCGACACTCCCGTTGTTGACAGTAGTCCTGTCTTTGGCGAGGCAGAATTAGTGGTTCCAACTGCTAAGGAGGAGCAAGATCCGCAGTGCAGCTGTGATGAGGTGGATGACCAATCAGGGACTCGTGATGTTAGTGGTAGAGACGTCGGACATTACTATGAGCCTGAGACTGGTGGTGCCTTTCGCAAGAAGTTAATACTTACCATCATTCGAGAACTGCTTAGCCTTGCATGTGACAGTCTACTAAAATAGTGCAATGTGTACATTTTTCGCTTAACCAGAGACAAAAAGAAATATGGAATCGTTACAATTTCGAAAATGTA
Source organism: Clitarchus hookeri (assembly GCA_002778355.1). Taxonomy (NCBI): domain Eukaryota; kingdom Metazoa; phylum Arthropoda; class Insecta; order Phasmatodea; family Phasmatidae; genus Clitarchus; species Clitarchus hookeri. The sequence goes on along the minus strand of NQII01002694.1, from coordinate 288,857 downwards.
AGATCACCTATGCTTTTATTTTGCGTTCTGTATTGTCAGTAAAGTAAATAAACAGGGTATGAAAATCTATTTGAGTGTTTTATTTATTTTTCCCTTTTGTCATATTTTTTTCTATATTAATAGTCTTTACTTAATCTTGTATGTGAACAAAAAAACTTTTCAGGGACTTTCGTTTTATACTGAAATTCTTTAAATTTTAATAACGTTTGTTATTTAGGATTTAAATAATTGCTTTGTAAGTTTAGATTTTGGACTGTAAAAAGTACTTTATTATATTATACCTAATAAGTTCTAACAGTAGATATTATGACATTATTTTAATTATACAGCTATTTAAAAGCTAAAAGTTTTTATGTAAAAAGTGAACGTGGCTGAAATTTTTTTTATTATTACTACGGAAATTAGCGTGGATGAGTAGGGAATTTATTGAAATGGGGGTGGATGGTAGAGAAACTGATGCAAGGCAGCGAGAGGGTAGGGAGGAACCAAGCCTCCACCATTGTTATGATTTTTTTTGGTTGACAATTTATCTTTAACGGGGATATAAGGGCGTAACAAGTTATTGATAATAGTTATGCAATGGACACTATATAAAACAGATTTATTAAACATTAAGGTTGTACAATATTATTTCAATATAAATATGATTGAATATGAACGGGGGAGCTATACAAATATACTGATATATTAAATGATATTATTTTACAAGATTTAACCAGCCACGTTCTGAGTAAAGCCCAATTGGAGAGTCCCCACCTTGTTCATGATTCTGGAGGCTGATTAAGATGGTGCAAGTAGACGGCTGGACACACCCATCTTCAGTGGTCTTCTCGTTCCAATGGCCCGACGACAAAAGACACCGCCCACGGACTACACTGTCCTATATCGGCTGCGTTGTCCCCGTTTAATGGCCGGTGGAGGGGGTTTCTTTGGTTTGCGATTTCATAACTTATTTCAGCGATCACGGCCCGTGTCCTGGATAAACAAGTGTAGGTGTGATCAGGCAGGCCGCTCAGCTAAGGGCGTGACAACAACTCGTAACAGAGTGCACACTACACATACATAAAGAACTTTTCTCGCCTAGTGAGAACTCCAGTGACTACTCACATAGAAAAAAAAACCATATTTATAAAAGGTGTTTTACATCCTACGAAGACATTACACGAGTGACAGAAAAGACAGGCAAAAATATGTTGTCGGGGCACAAAAAATATTGCAGTCCTCACGCTCCTGCACGTATTGAAATGCCGAGCCACGACAAGAAGGGAAGAAGGCCAACCCTCAAATTTAATATTTATCATATTGCAGACAAGATGACAATCGTCATCTACGCCGATTTCAAGGCCATGCTCCTGCTTGTTCAAACCTGTCAGGTCGACACCCACACATCCAGTACGCACTCTTATCAGAAGCACGAGGCCTATAGTTTTTGTTATAATGTTCAAGTCGACCACAACATCATACCTGCCATCAAAACCACAAGTATGCCAACGAGGCCGAATATTTACACTGGGGAAGATGCTGCCAAGAAACGTATCGAGGAAATCGAGGACATTGGAAATAAAGTGAAGGAAATTTATGAAACAAGTGAACCCATGAAGCCGCTCAGAAACTTGGAACTATTGAATCATGCTATGACAGTTACCAGCTGCTATTGCGAAGAAATATTCACAACTGATAACTGGAATGTAATGGACCACAACCACTTCACCGGAAACTACATTGGAGCCTCCTGCAATAACTGCAACCAACTCCGCCGCCATCCAAAAAGATTGCCTGTATTATTCCACAACTTGACGCATTACGATAACTTTATTACAAAACATCTGGACTACGACGAAGAAAACATATTCATTATCCCGCATACAGAAAATAAATTAATCACGTTCTCGAAATCGCTGGAAGAGCGATTCACACTCCAATTCATCGACACCTTCCGCTTCATGTCAGCCAGCCTTGCCGCCCTCGCCGAAAACCTGCCAAGAGACCAGCTGAAAAATACAGCAAAGTTCTTCAGCCCAGACGAGCTGGGCTTATGAGGGAGAAAGGGAGTGTTCCTCTATGATTACATAGACAACCTGCAGAAACATGAAGAGACGCGGCTGCCTCCGGCGATAAATTTTATAACAGATGGAGTGAAGAATATTACGCTAATGCACTTTAAGTCTGGGAAAAATTCGACTGTAAGACAGTAGAAGATTATTCTAACATTTATTTGAAGACTGATGTTCTGTTGTTAAATGTATTTGAAAAATGTAGGAAACTGTGCCTGGAAGCTGATGGCGTGGAGTGTGTCCGTTACGTTAGCAGGCCGGGCTTCTCGTTCGATGCAATGTTGAAGCACACCAAGGTCGAGCTGGACGAGCCACTCTCCACGAGTCACTTCATGGACGTGTGTGTGTCGCTACGTGCGGAGGATCACACAGCCGTACAAGAAAGAAAAAAATTAATTTACAAAACTGCCCACTTCACTGTTACCCAGATATAAATGACTACAATTGTCAGTTTAGTACAACACTTACATACGTAGGTACAAATGTCCTTTATATTTTTGTCAGTATCTGGCGGCGTTGGAACCAAGGACTCAGGTTGTATGGCTACTAATTATTTTTAGTATTTTTTTATACAAGTGCGTTTTTAAAAGTAGTTTTAATTGTATAATTTATGCTACATATATAAGGTTATGAATTTTAAATATTTTCTGTGGTTTTATCGCAAATTTTCTCCGTTTATTGAAAAATATTTAAATTTTTAGTTTGTTTCCTTAATTTTTAATTGTAAAATATTGCTTGGTTGTCAATGATTTAAAGATGGAGGTAAGTGAGTGAAGATATTTGGGCGGCTCTTAACAGCGAGGTCTTGAAAGCCAATGAGGGTGATTGAGGTAAATATGGAGCAGCGCCGGAATGAAGGGTTGGGCGAAACGGGAGATCACCGTGAAAATCCGCCTACCAGCAGCATCATCCAGCACGATTCCCACATGCAAAAATCCGGGATGACTCTGCCGGGGAGTGAACCCGGTTCGCCTTGATGGGAGACGAGCAGCGTAACCACTCAGCCACCACGTCCCCTAAAGATGGCGGCTTCTAAACAATAATTGTATGGTATATACGTTTTCAAACGTTTACACATTTTACATTTTTTCTGGCATTCTACAAATTCATTGGTCCAATATTAACAAACTTAAATATTGTAGACATTAAATCAGAATAACAGAGCAGAAACAATGCGTGTCCAAGATGGCGATCCCGTTCCTGAATCTGTTCCCGAACTCTCTGCATCACAGCCTGCTAAATAGTTATACTATTTATGGTAATATCCCAATGTGCAATTTTCTTAAGATACAATGTACTTTTTCTGGTGGAGTAACGCCAACCGCCACTTGCTTCAAAAGAAAACATATTCTTAAATCATGGTGTTATCCATCCTGAACTAATTAAATAGTATTTTACCTCACTAAAAGTACATTTAACTCTCCTAGTTTACAAACACCGATATACCATCTCTACATTTTTCTTCCTACCATATTTAATAAGTTGTGAAAAATAATATTTGTTTACCTAACGTTTGTAATGCGTAATCATTTATTGGTTTAATGTACAGCGTTTCCTTGAATACATGTTATAAACTATGTGAGGTTTTCCTAAGAAGAAATGAGCCTACAGTGATTACTAAGAGGGCTATGCTCCCCTAAAGCAAGAACTTCCATAATCTATTGATTCAAAAAATTTGGAAGTATCTCCGACCAAACAACAAATTAGTTCTGCCTTTTTGGTTCATAAGATATATTAAACCATGAAGTACTCGCAAAAAATAACATCGTTTTAACCCCTAAATGTTCTCCGGTTTTGATACTTGATGTCAACATGTAGATGTTAACAAACATGGCCGTTTTAGTGAAACACGTTGAGGCCAACTATACTAAAGGAATGAGCGCACTAACTTTCAAAGTGTGCGGATCTCCTGTGTGGGTAGGCAACACCTTTGAGACTTAGAATGCTGAAGCGGCAGTTATTGCGAGGATGGCAATGAAGGTAAACTAATCATCGTGTTTTTTAAAATCGAAATGATTACTACAAATAGTACATTACACGTGATGCTAATTTTATTTGGTAAAACATACATTGACAGGGCCGAATAAAGTTTATTGATAGTAAACATAGTAACAATTTTATTGAAACATTGCAGCTTATCGCAATTAGCAAAGTAGTGTTGCAAATAATTCTACGAAATGTGATTGTTACTTAACGTGATGTATGCTACCCCTTATGAACGCAATAAACTGTCACACTCGCATTAGCGGATGGCAGAGGTGTTGCCTACCCACCTAGGCACGCCACTACACTCTTCAAAGTCTTTCTTCAGTACGGCTGTACTGAGTGTGTTTCACCCATATAAATGTGTCATTATTGACATTAGGCCTCTAAATAGGAGAAATATCCCAGAGGTTGGAACATTTTCTTTGCGATCATAACAAGAAAACCTTATTCAATTCACGAAGAGGGGATAATTTTACAAATCTAATTTTTTGAAGTTAAAGATTTTTTTTATCAACTTAACATCACTCACTATTTTGTNAGGGGATAATTTTACAAATCTAATTTTTTGAAGTTAAAGATTTTTTTTATCAACTTAACATCACTCACTATTTTGTTATTTAATATAACATAGTTTCAAAAGTTATGTATATATAATTACTGCAAAAGCTCTTGTTTTAAGGGCACGTATATATCTCTGCGATCACTTTAGACTACGGGTCGTATAATGTTTTCTGTCTTATTTTTCACGAGGAATCGCCTTACATGTGTTGTAACATCCATTCAAGGACACGTTGTATATGACAACTGTGATAACTGTTTCTAGTGTTTAGTTAAGTCTGCCAGATAAGCGTGTGTACGTCGGAAGGTGCTACAGGTGAGGGAACGCACAGTTATTGTCAGGGGTTGCGGGGGAAGCTCGAGCTATGTGGCTGAGCTATAATTAAAATAAAGCGTTGGTGCGTGCGTGCGTGCGCTGGCGTGCACGGGGCGCAGGTGGTTGCCATGGCAACCCCGCTGCCCGCCGCCTGTCGTCATGACAGCCAGCCGCCCCCTCATCTGTGCGGGTCCTGCACGTCTGCCAGCTCGGCTCTCATCAACCCCCTGCCACCCTCGAACTACATGGTTGCACGCTANTGTGCGGGTCCTGCACGTCTGCCAGCTCGGCTCTCATCAACCCCCTGCCACCCTCGAACTACATGGTTGCACGCTATATACTCTCAACACGTTGCTGCCCCTACATGCCGTGTTCCGCGCCTCACTCCTGCACGGCGTGTTGCGTTTCAGAAGCTGCAGGAGCAAAGAATGGACTTAACACTGGGTATAGTCTATTCGCGTTTCCTTCACACTTTTTGAATCAAACCTTAGAAAAATCACACCATGTACGACATGCTTGGCTCTTTCCTAAATATGTCACGTATAAAAATAGTTTATTGCTTCTGTTAACGTCAACGCACCTTATTCTTGGTTAAATTGAATATAAACTTTAATTTTACCTAATTATTGTAATATTTTTATATATTTAATATGAANTGTGCGGGTCCTGCACGTCTGCCAGCTCGGCTCTCATCAACCCCCTGCCACCCTCGAACTACATGGTTGCACGCTACATAATCTCAACACGTTGCTGCCCCTACATGCCGTGTTCCGCGCCTCACTCCTGCACGGCGTGTTGCGTTTCAGAAGCTGCAGGAGCAAAGAATGGACTTGACACTGGGTATAGTCTATTCGCGTTTTCTTCACACTTTTTGAATCAAACCTTAGAAAAATCACACCATGTACGACATGCTTGGCTCTTTCCTAAATATGTCACGTATAAAAATAGTTTATTTCTTCTGTTAACGTCAACGCATCTTATTCTTGGTTAAATTGAATATAAACTTTAATTTTACCTAATTATTGTAATATTTTTATATATTTAATATGAATAAAAATAAGGAGATAATAGGTGTGTTGGTAATGCTAAGCAATAAATAGTTCTCATGGAAAATATTATTATAGTGACTGCGCACGAATGAGATGCGCTGCCCTTTGGTGTAACTTTCTAGACTTAGTTAAGCTTTGTTAGCAATAGGCGGAGGAATATCCTGAAAGTAGAACTTGAACAGGGCTTTATAGCAGTACCGTGAATATACTACAATAAGGACTTACGGGACCCGCCTTCCTGGTACTTAAACTGCGTTGCAGTGTGTTTTAAATGTACGTGCGTCCAATGTTCTGATCTACGTAAAAAAAAACATACTTCAGAAGATACCTGTTGAGTGGTGCTTTCAACTAGTCACACTAGTTATAAACGCCATTTCAAAACACTCCCAACGTGGATAAAAACATTTTTTTAAGAGCTCTTTCTTTATAATTATTAGATACATAGAAAAATACTCATGCATTGACACTTGATACAAATTATACACCAATAAAATGAAAGGATCACCGCTTGAAAAGTCCCGTACGTATTTACAGCACAACAAGAACACTGTGCGCCAGTTCACAGCTTTGCGCTTAGTAACAATGGCGCACTTGATGCATGGCAGTGTTGCCCTTATTGCTCCTGCACTTGTCGGTAATATAGCCCCGGGTAGGCGGGCCCCTTAAGGAAACTGGGGTGAAACATCCGCCCATTCCGCCACTCCAGCCGCACACGCCGGTAAGATGGCGTCACTGGCTAGCAACATGTCGGCAATCAGCTCCTGGCTACCCACACGCCTGGTGGCAGCCCAGCCAACACGGGACATTTTGCAGTACGCAGTAAGCAATCAGACATAAGGCTCGTTCCCAGAGGCTAGCGCAGCCAATCAGAGCATGGGTAGACTCACATCAAAGTAATCACTACGTCATTCGTCTCTATGTACTTGTGTATGGTGTGAACTGAAGCTCCAGGTCCTCATGTGTAGCCGGGATTGTCTGGTTGTGAGGACGTGTGTCTGACTCGTCTCTGGAGGTTGTAGACTCCATCCCCGCCACGCACTCACTTTTCCCAGTAGTTTCCTGTCCAACTCTACGAACATGTCGGTACCCATTACATTGAGAATGTAGTTGGCCTCTGTGAATAAAGGAAATAAACACTATACAAAATATGGTGGAGAAAAAAAAAACATTTAGTTAAGTACATTCATCAGTCATTCGAAGAATTTAAAATCGAGAAATGAAGACAATTTAACAGTTACAAGTACAACTCTTACCGGATGGCATAGTCATAAAATAATGTAGTTGTTCGTATGGGAACCTTATAGTTTCTTATTTAATGGGGCCGCGGTAGATGAGCGGTTAGACTGCTCGCCTCCCACTAAGGCGTACGGGGTTCAATACCCGGCCGGGTCACTTCCGGATTTTCGCAAGGGGTAATCGTGCCGGACGATGCCGCTGGTCAACGGTTTTTCTCGGGAATCTCCCGCTTCCCCCACCCATGCATTCCGGCGCTGTTCCATTCTCACCTTATTACACCCTCATCGGCTCTCAAGACCTCGTTGTTAAGAGCCATCTAAATCTTTCGACTTCAACCCCACCTCCAACTCTTATTTAAACCTCCGGCTGCCAGTGATGATCAATCCCCGAAGTATTATAAAAGTTTGAAGGAGTAAGACAGTTGAGTTCCAGATTCAGCTGCGAATGTTGACCTTCCCACTTGGTTCTCCGAGTTGCATGCGTGAACCGGACAAAAATTGCTAGGTATACAGCACCGTAACTACTTTATATGCGATAGGAAACCTTGTTTTCACAGCTTCCGCAATGCGTACTGTCTGTTACACATTGGATAATAAATAATTAACTGTTTTATTATCGTTTCACAGAGAATTCGCATTGGTTACCATTTATTAACTTTTTATACTTAAAAATAATTTAAATATACTTAAAATTTATTTCAGAAACCGTATTCGGGTCAGTGTGTCTATTTTTTTCTGTACTGAGATTTCTTTTCAAATAGAGACGGCTTAAGCAACATTATCTGAATCGACTGATATATTAAAGCTCTCGCACAGAAATGGATAGTAATTAATTATATCGATTTTTGTGCCATCTGAAATGTTCCACGCCACTTGACTCTAAATACAAATACAAAGCGAAACAGTATTGGTGGAACAGTTAGATGATGGGCTGTGATGCGAAAAGACGTCACGAATGCATTTAATGTAAATGTTAAGTATTTATATCTTAATATCTTGTGTTCGTCAATCGATATCTTCTGTATTCAGTTAATGAGAGGAAGAAAATAAACAAGAGTTTACTTAGTTTAAACAAGCTCTACTTTTGCATCATTGAATGAAAACCATTATGTTTGGGAAAATTACGACTTTAACTACGAGCAGTTAGAATTCAAAGACCCAGTCTGGCCGAAATGAGGTGGGTAAATAATGTTTTTTCAGTAGGAAGCACTCAACATGTTAAATTTACGAAAACGTGTCAAACATTACCCGCACACCTGTTACATTGGCACGTGTGTTGGCGACCCTGTCGTGGCAGCGGTTTCCGCTCAAGGTCTTTGTGTGCTTAGTGACGGCGTCACGGTGTGATCGTGTTACATCAGTTCATTTGTAACTACACCGGCTGCCCCAATTGTGATTTGCACGAACGAAGAAGAGCAGTGCAAAGTAAAACTTTTTTTTTGCGGTTGGATTGTGTGATTGGGGCCGATATTGGTCTACGACTGTGAGCACAGTATGAATAAGTGTTTTGCCACGGAGACGTGTGTATGAAGTACAGATAAGTTCATAGAAGATCACACAAGTTTCTGCAATGACGAAGGAGTCGGACGCCCATCCACCCCCACCATTGATGACAATATTGAGCGGGCACGAGGATGACTTTATTAGGCACACTAGTGAGAGTGGATTCTGTGGCAAGTCATCTGCAAATCAGCCATTTCACTGCCTGTGAAATCACGCACGACAGACATGGGTTTCGAAAAGTTTGTGCAAGATGGGCACCGAAAACCTCACGGAAGAGCATGGACAGGGGCGTATGGACGTATGCGAACAACATTTGGGCCGATACAGTCGGGAAGGTGGAGGCTTGCTAACGAGAGTCATTGCCGGTGAGGATACATGAACCCATCACTACGAGCCTGAGAGTACAAAGGCTGAGTGTGTAACGGAAACTTCCGCTGTCGCAGACCACTAAATTGTTTAACATCACTGATGCTTGCAGTTAACTAAGATTCCGAAGAGACGGCACTGCAGTATTACAATGTAAAAGGTGTAACAGTGAGCAGCACTCGTTACAGTGTGATGCTGAGACCGGACATTCTAACGGAAGGCATGCAGAGGACTGCTCTCCCAGGTCGTTGTCCTCTTGCGCGACCATGCACACCCGCACACCCCTGTCCACACTATCGACACTGCAGAAACGTCATCTAGAGGTGTTTACCCATCCTCTTCATTGTCCTGAACTTTCCAATCGGGATTTCACCTGCTTTGTCCCCTAAAACAATCCTTACGAGGATGAATATATCTCTCATGACGACGTTAATACAACAGTGCGTCTGTGTTTCGTTGTTCGGCATAAATCATCTTTAATGAGGGGAAAGAGCTTGTTGAGAGATGGACGTCTATTGAAAACAAGGATGTTTGGTCGAAAAACTATGTTTTTTCTTTTCAACGTGTGGATTAAAATAAATTATATAACCAGAGCGAATAAAATATTTGACTCGTCCTTATATTAGACAAATATTAACTTTATTTTTAATACTACACTTATCACTGACCCGTTCAGTCACAAGTGTCTACGATTGATAACATGCTGTACTGTACACATAAATGAATCCGTGTTGTACAATGTTGCCGGTAGTGTACACTGAAAGAAATTAGTTAATATTGCTTTGAATGTCTTCCTTGTGAGCAATATGATTTGCGGAAATTTCTGCGCCTCTTTTAGATTATGTGTAAGGTTCGTTTCACACGGAGCCACCATAGTGGCGATACCAACAAAGGGTAGTGTGACCACGGTGGTGCGTTGTGAGTTATTGCAGCCGCCAGATACCGTGCAACTGCTGACAGTATCACAGCTGATACAAAGTTTGTCTGAGTCTAGTATACCCACGCAATACCACCTTGGTGAAGAGTGGGTGAGTGAGTGAAGAGGTTTGGGCGGCTCTTAACATCAAGGTCTTGGGGGTCAATGAGGGTGAAGCGAGGTGAGTATGGAGCAGCGCCGGAATGCAAGTGCGAGGGAAACGGTAAATCCCTGAGAAAACCCGCCAACCAGCGGCATCGTCTGGCACGATTCCCACGTGCGAAAATCCGGGAGTGACCTCGCCGGTAATCAAGCCCGGTCCGCCTAGGTGAGAGGCGAGTAGTCTAGCCACTGCACCGTCGCGGCCCCACAACCTTGGTATAACAGAATACCATAAGGTTATTGGACATAATATATCAGCGACGTGCCTGTACGGCCGTTTGGGCTACATACCCATCGGAACAAGTACATAGTTAAAATGCACACGTAAACACCTAGCGCCCGGCCAGTTGCACCAGGCTGCACCTGTGTCTGAGGAGAACCGAACACCTGTTCGAGACGCTGACGTCATCGACCAGTATTTGCGTTGCCAAGGTGGTAGATCTCTAAATGTATACCGTATCAGGCAAATATATTGTTACAGTGGTCCGTATTCTGGCTGGTGTTCCAATTTGTCGTTTCAGTGTATCGCCGTGTAAGATTATAGTTTAAGTTTCCAGAAATAATGAACTACGAGTTTTATAGAATAATGTTAATCCTCCGGTTTTTTTAAGATTTTGTATAGTAATAAAAGATTTAGAACAATTTCAGCGTTGTGCCCATTAAACCATGATCATAAAAACATAATAAATTTTTTTTTAATTTTTAAATTGTTTTTAAAAATGTTTTACCTCTCTATGTTTAGGCCAGCAAAATGTTAATGTTACGGTCACACAGACGTAAATGTGAGTGAGCGTCATCCAGCTGAGTGGCAAAGCGTGAGCAAGGGCCGGACTGCATCCCCTGCGCTCATTTCCTTCGTCAGAACAAATATACAGAATTAGTTACGATATTGTTAACTGCTTTAATAAATACAAGTAATGTGTATTAATTTTAGGTAGCCCTTTGTAAATCTTTTTCTCTTTTCAAAAAACACAGTGCATGATAAAATATTTAACATGCCCCTTGAATCTGATATTGTTCCTATTAATGTGAACTATTAATTTGCTAAAATGTTGTTTGACTTAAAGCTTGTTATAGTCTTCGCATCTCTACATGAAATGCCTCCTAGTTCATGTTCAAGTAGCAATTATTTCCAGACATCCTGTTCCAGGTGCATATGCAGATAAACTAAAATCAAAATGACAGTAATAACTGCCCCTGACTCAGTCGTTTTCAAACATGTTGGTGTTAAATCGAGACGAATTAAGACTTAAAAATAAATAGATGGTACATCCTAGTGCACGTATACCACGGCCAGAACACTCACTGTTATGGGCCCTCATTCTCAAGAATGCTTGTGAAAATAACACCAAACTGAGCACTTTGGGAAGCCCTGCTGAAGATATGCTTGTGTGCACATTCTGTATACTTCCGCTACATATAACATGTACAATCAACACTGCCGCGGGACTCGTCACATTACTCACACGTTGGTCAAGTAACACTGTGATATTAGACAATTATTTTACAATTTTGCTCATTCATAAATTAATATGTATTAAAATGCAGAAAGTTAAACAAATCATTTCTGTGTTCTCAAATGTTTTCCTAACAATTTTAATTAAGCGTTACTACNTAAAATGCAGAAAGTTAAACAAATCATTTCTGTGTTCTCAAATGTTTTCCTAACAATTTTAATTAAGCGTTACTACATGAAACTACTTTATCTCCGGCGTTACCAACTTTAACGGGCGCATACCAGACAGTGTGCCAGTTAAAATACAGCAGGCAGGGACATTTTATTTTTCAAACAACCTTAAAAAGATATTTTTTTCTCAAGAGTTTTTAATTTTTGTAGTTCTAATAGGTTAAATACTTGCAGTGTGACTTGTAGAGGCCTATGTAATAGTTTATATCAATAACGAATAAGTGCTGTCAATTGCTATGGATAATAATTAAAATTTCGCATTGTCTTAAGTATAATAACTACGAGTATCGGTATAACAGTGTAATTACAAGTTGTAAGTTGTGTTGTCGAATTGCTGCATCGCATCACCCTACTAATGATCCTATTCACAGGCGATCTTTTACTTTTCCAGAAATGCGTGCATCTAGTCTGCATAAATGTATACCAGAAATAACCATGGAAGAAATAAGTAGGTCGTGGCATAGTAAAACTTATAATCTAAGTAAAAATTTGTTTAAGTAATAAACTTATTTGGTGTATATTATTTATACCCACAATTTCAGCGTTATGCTTATGCGAGGATTACAGAGTCTGTACACTGTATTTGTGGATATCTTTTGACAAAAATAATTTCTACTTTTTTCTCAGTATTGGAAAAAAAAAGTATTTTTTACCGAATAATGCCAGCGTATCCGATTTCAGATAATTTTTGTCTTTAGCTGTATTTGGCGACGAAATGGAAGAAATGATTTCAAATAAAATTTAGGTGGTTGTGATCTTCTTTTCACGCCACGAAAATATACAGACACTTGTTTGTACGTAATATTTTAGAGAAAGGACATCCAGGCGCTAATCGTCTCTAGCACGCAGTTGGCAGTTCATACACGCTCGCTTCCGCCCTTTGTGAATGGCGGTGCGTATATTGATTCCTCCCTCCCCCTATAGAGAGAGAGAGAGAGAGAGAGATGTTTCCGTTCCTCGGTACTGGATTGCGGAGGCGGGGGTGAACATTTCCAACAGCTTTCCAAGACAATAGCATTATTCGAATATGTGTCTGTCAACAACTTCCGGCTGCTGAATTTTCAAATGTCGCTGGCTTTATGATAGCAAGTGACTACGAAATAATATTTGAAGCATCAGTAAGTTTCGGTAAATGAAGAGATATTTAAACTTTTTCAGATCATCATATTCAGTGTTCTTTTATACGTACAGAATTTTGTTGTTACAAAAAATTAGCTGTTACAGAGAACGCATGTCGGAAATAAACCAAGTAAATACAATAATTAACTATCAACAGTTTTACGCTACAAATGGAACAAGTCATTTCCCATGAATTTCTATATTTATTGTACAGATTATGTTAATAATGTATCACTTTATTACAAAACAAATTTACATTTTAATTATTAAAGCTTTAATAATCTATTAGCTTATTTATAATTATCTGAATTCTTCAATTTAATGCTTACTTTATTTAGGTATGTTTAACTAAACAAACTCTTAACTATAATACGGGTTTATGTCATAAGTATATTTGTTATTTTATGCATTTTTATTAATAAATACTCATGAATATTATTCTTAATAGGAGAATGAACATACCTGACGAATTATTAGTAAATTTGTATATGTACGCACAGGAAATGCTGAAAATATATTATTGTAAATTGCGCTTTCAATCGATATTAAATTGTGATGATCTNATATGTACGCACAGGAAATGCTGAAAATATATTATTGTAAATTGCGCTTTCAATCGATATTAAATTGTGATGATCTAAAAATTAATTTAAAAACAAAAAAATATATATATAGTCACCAAATTTGTGTTTCGCGCCTGAAATTTAAACATTTGACCTTGGTCGTGGTGGAGTAAAATTNAATATATATAGTCACCAAATTTGTGTTTCGCGCCTGAAATTTAAACATTTGACCTTGGTCGTGGTGGAGTAAAATTAGTGCAGACAATTTTTTTTGTTCGTAATGCACTTACAGAATCAAGGATAAAACACGAGGTCTTCTTCGCTGTCAGTAAAAACGCTTAGGTGGAACTTAGCGTGAGGGCAGAGAAGCCATCTTCCGTTGCAAGGACAGATGCAAGCAACCAAGAGGTCGGAGTAACATCTAGACACTAGTGAATGCAAGAGTGTCCTAAATACAACAGACGCGCACCTCGTCATGAAGGGAACAAGGGTTCGTTCGCCGCGAAGAGAGTGAGGGCATGTGGACAAGGCCACGCAGCAGTGAGTTCGAACGCAGATGTGACCTGTAGAGCTTACTAACAACTAATCAAGTACGTGGAAAATGAAAATGAGAGTGCAATAGTGAAGTTTGGTGTCACGTCAGAGAACTGTGGAGACAATCAATATAAAATATCTTAGTTGTGAACTCAGGGCAGTGTTGCCCCAAGCAAACAAAATAATTCTGAAATAAATTCTACCTTGCTCAGTGGGTGGCAAATGTTCACCTAACGCCTTTCCCTGGTAGGTAAAAGGAAAAGTGTATTGTGTATCTAGTATAGATCTGACGATTTGTTAGAAGTATGTATCTGAATAAATAACAAAGAATAAAAAAAATAGGAGGGGGGACGGAACAGTCCTGCGTAAAATTAATTATGTATGAATAATTAAAAAACTGTATAAATTTTTTTTACCGGCGAGGACTTTCATAACAAAAAAAACTATTCTCCCAAACAAAATAAAACACTTTTTGAGTCAAACTTTGAAAAATCACACCATGTATGACTGGTTAGATGATTTCCTAGATATTCTATGTATCGCATAGCTTAGCATATAATCATCTTTTTTTTGTTAAATTAAAATTATAACATTTCATATGCAAATANTCTATGTATCGCATAGCTTAGCATATAATCATCTTTTTTTTGTTAAATTAAAATTATAACATTTCATATGCAAATAATATGAATGAAAACAATGAGAATATATGTGCCTTGAAGATGCCTGGTAAAAAATAGTTTCTCATGCAAAACATGAGTAAACTGAGTGCGCACAAGTAAGGTTCGTTATCCCTTTAGTGTAATCAGTAGACTTAGTTAAGCTTCGTTTGTATGGGGATGAGGAATAGCCTCACAATAGAACTTTAACAGGGCTTCCAGAGAAGTCGGAAGTAATGATGGATGGGCAATANTCTATGTATCGCATAGCTTAGCATATAATCATCTTTTTTTTGTTAAATTAAAATTATAACATTTCATATGCAAATATTATGAATGAAAACAATGAGAATATATGTGCCTTGAAGATGCCTAGTAAAAAATAGTTTCTCATGCAAAACATTAGTAAACTGAGTGCGCACAAGTGAGGTTCGTTATCGCTTTAGTGTAATCAGTAGACTTAGTTAAGCTTCGTTTGTATGAGGATGAGGAATAGCCTCACAATAGAACTTTAACAGGGCTTCCAGAGAAGTCGGAAGTAATGATGGATGGGCAATANAGGATGAGGAATAGCCTCACAATAGAACTTTAACAGGGCTTCCAGAGAAGTCGGAAGTAATGATGGATGGGCAATACTTGGAACATCGTTTCATAGTTTGCGGTTATGTAC
The DNA here is from genome assembly GCA_002778355.1 of Clitarchus hookeri. Taxonomy (NCBI): domain Eukaryota; kingdom Metazoa; phylum Arthropoda; class Insecta; order Phasmatodea; family Phasmatidae; genus Clitarchus; species Clitarchus hookeri. Next base: position 273,480 of record NQII01002694.1, on the reverse strand, counting down.
TACAACAAATTAATGATTTTAAAGGGGGGTTGTGAAAGCAAGCGAACCCGTCACATTAAAACACTGTTGTTAAAGCGAGTACATTGATGTACAAATCGCGGCTCAGTGGTTCGTGTGAGTCACGACTGTATAGTTCCATTGGAAATGGAAGGTGCGCCACCCATGTGCTTCTATTTTATTTTCTTGTGAGCCGTGAGACGAGATTCCGCCGTTCTTGTGACTCGATTCTCTCGGACACTTTAGTGCATAGATACATCGTACCGATACACGCACCCAGTAGTCAACTCTAGTATAATTAGCGTGTTGCAAGACCGCCAACAGGGAGGTGCATCAGGCAGTTTGTCCCAGTTCCTTGATCACAAGGGCCACCTCCATGTCTTTAGACTTGGAAAGTTTCTCCCGTTATCATTTACTGTTGTCATGGGAAGTTGCAAAACCCGCTCATTAAATGTGTACATTGAAAAACACAATTATANCCGTTATCATTTACTGTTGTCATGGGAAGTTGCAAAACCCGCTCATTAAATGTGTACATTGAAAAACACAATTATATAATGCATTATAAAATGTAGATAGAGTGTCGTAGGTTCGTTTAAAACAGCATAGTACCTGGATTGGCCTGGCCCTATATAGTGTGGTACTGCCCTCTACAGATCCACTTGTCAGCATGTTCCGGCCCGTCCAACTGCATTAGTTACGTACGCGCACGATATCTTGAGTATCCCACAATGCAACGAAAGGCACTAGAGGAGGAGCAATGGACGTTAGGAGCTAGCTACTGTAGTGTGCACTATTTGAAAACACGTACCTTCAAGCTCACCAATACTGTTTTTCTTATCGCTGTCCTTGCTTAACGATATCTACGACAGTACCCAAACATTCTGTTATCGTGCCATTGCTAAGATTTTTCTTACTATTTACAGAATGATCTTTAATAACGCACATCGAAATAATGTAGAATATTTAATTAAATTTGGGTTACAATTTTTTGACAATGAAAATGTATATAGCATAGTTTTTCGCAATAGTTTAATGAGAACAGGCTTTCATTTGTCCTATAATACATCAACTCGACAGAAAACACAACTTGTTTCCAAGCAAAACATTTTTTGTCAGTCACGCAGAATAAAAACGTATAGTCCTTTCACGATTACTTCCAAATTTTCTGAAGCCCTGCTAAAGTTATACTTCCATGATATACCTCCGTCTCATGCAAACAAAATTTAACCGACTCTAAAAAATTACACCAAAGGGACAACGCACGGCATTCGTGCGCACGCACTGTAATGATATTTTGCATAAGGACTATTACTTACTAGGCATTACCAAAATACCTATTTTCTCACTGTTTCTGTTTTGTGTTGATTACAAATTAAATATTACAATGTAAATAAAATATAAATAAAATTTCAATTTAACCAAAAATAAGGTGCTTTCTTCTTTTATGTTCACACGTGTATAAAACGCTTGTTTGCATAACATAATTAGGGAACTATCAAACACGTCACACACTTTCAGAAGTTTGATTCGAAGCCTGTGAATAAAACGGTAATAGACTATAAGTATATTTAAGTACCTAGTAGCAAGTCAAATAAGGGGGCCCCCAAAAAAANGTCAAATAAGGGGGCCCCCCAAAAAAAAAGATTTTTTCTCCAGGCTCTCAAAGTACCTTGAGCTGTCCTGACCTGTGGGTTGTGGTACTAAAGCTCCTCTCACACTGCCAAATTTTCGCCTTCAAATATATTTGGCAATACAATTTAAAGACGAAATACGTCCGTCCAAATTTTCCTTCCAATAAATTCTATGAAATAATCTTAAAAGTGTTTGAAAATGTACCATACTGCAAAAATTTTTTACTGTTAGGACCCTGTCTGCATTTTAATTTCAAATTTTTTTTCGTGCCGTCCACTACATAAAGATTTATTTTCACTTCTTCACTAAATTTAAATTACATTAATCAGAGATAATTCTTGCACAATGTCATTTAATGCCTGTGATTTTTTTAAATTATTGCTAATGCTTCAAATAGCATTCATGCTCAAAGAGTTTCTATATAAATAAATTATCTTCATACCCCTACTTAATTCACATCAATTGTTCGCCATTTTAAATTTTAGTGATGTTGAAANCACATCAATTGTTCGCCATTTTAAATTTTAGTGATGTTGAAAATTGTTATGGATTTTACTGTTATCTTAATTCATACCTGGACGTAGCTAAATAATGAGTCATGATTAGGTAGAGTACAGAAGAATAAGTTGAGGTTTATTNTGCTAATGCTTCAAATAGCATTCATGCTCAAAGAGTTTCTATATAAATAAATTATCTTCATACCCCTACTTAATTCCCATCAATTGTTCGCCATTTTAAATTTTAGTGATGTTGAAAATTGTTATGGATTTTACTGTTATGTTAATTCATACCTGGACGTAGCTAAATAATGAGTCATGATTAGGTAGAGTACAGAAGAATAAGTTGAGGTTTATTNCTTAATTCATACCTGGACGTAGCTAAATAATGAGTCATGATTAGGTAGAGTACAGAAGAATAAGTTGAGGTTTATTAAACATAATTATTTTACAGTAACTATTAACGTGTCTATAGATCAGGGGAGCTTAGGATGGAATACCAGGATGCTAATTAATTATATTATGTTTTATTATCGCACGCCACTATTATTTCAATCTAATTGTAAATTTCCCACCTAGTTCATGATGCCGGGCTGACTCTAGGAGGCGGTTAACGACGGCCGGACACACCCATCTCCACGTCTTCTTGGTCCGCTGGCCCGATGANAGGAGGCGGTTAACGACGGCCGGACACACCCATCTCCACGTCTTCTTGGTCCGCTGGCCCGATGACAAAAGACGCCGCTCCCAGTGTTACGTTGGCCTATATCGGGCGGGTTGTTTAATATTTTCGGTCCCGTTTACTGGCCGGTGGAGAGGGTCCCTGCAACTTTCTTTTACTAGGGTTACTGCAATCACGCTCGTGACCTTGTCCAATGCTTGAAGGTGTGATCAGGCAGGCCGTTCAGCTAAGGCCTGATCACTTTATAACAAAATGGCCATTTTTGTCACGCACTTTTCTAATTCTCTGAGTCCATCAAAAATCAAAGAAATTTAAAAACCCCGCGCAATTTGCAAAATGTTTGATGGAAACTAGAGCCATCCGACATTTCCAGACCAACATGGAGGCGATAATGACGTTTCGGTGATGTCACAACCTTGCATATTTATTTGACCAAACATATCGGAAGCATTTGATGGCAAAATGAGAGAATTTGACAGGGGCTTTGCAGTCGCGAGTCTCCTCGACAGGCGTTGCACTAGCGAACGTCGGCCATTACAGCGCGCTGCTCACGGCAAGGNGTCGCGAGTCTCCTCGACAGGCGTTGCACTAGCGAACGTCGGCCATTACAGCGCGCTGCTCACGGCAAGGTCGAGCCCTCTGCGCTCAGCAGTTACATACGCACTTCAACACTGTCATCACAAAGAATCTATTGGAAATATTTATTTTTATTTTTACCGTTAACCATGTTTACAATTATTTTATGAAGTAACTGGCTGTGTGTCGCGACTTCGCACAACTGTAATTTGAATTTGCAGTGGATTTGGTGTTCTGGAGTCCTCAGGGGAGGTTTGTTTGGAAGAACGAATTAGCTTGTGTGGAAAGTTAAAAAAGAACTCGTAACTATCAATACCACTTTATAATACGCACAGAAATGTTACACCTGCATATTATATACACAGACAAAACGGTGAAATTACTACTAATCACTTATTGACATAACATTATATTCACGTCGGCTGTAATCCAGCAGTGTAGTATAATACTAATGTAAAATAACAGCAATTCAAGATAACGCCTCAACAATCGATATTCTCACAAAATTCTGTCCAGGATAGGAAAATATTTGTAATATCGTCATACTTCGATTTTTATTTTTCAATCGCCTGTTGGTATACCATGATGACATCGACCTCTGTATTTAAGACCTACCTTACACGAGAAAATTTCAACAAAATTCGTCTAGTTGTGTTTTCTGATGCTACGACAAACAGACTTTTAATTTATTTTTTGTTAAATTCATGTACTCGATTACGACCACTCGTCCAAAAATGTTTGAATACAAAACATAGCGTTACCAGCATTGTATTGTTATTTATTTTCATTTTATAATACACTTTTTTGAAGACATATATACACGCGTGTATATATGTTACGCCTGATAGTGCGTTCCAATTTGATGAACTTGAGCAACAGAGAAGACACGTACCGTGCTCTGTCTTTAGCTGTACAAATGCAATGGCTTTGGGATAAGAGCCCATCCCTTCCACTTGGATAATGTCCATTTTGAAATTTCCTCTCTCCGACATTCCAATGTATTGATAGTCGTTTTCATTTTAATTTATCTTATTTTTAAAATACTGCTTGATGTACTTAAATATATAGGCATAAAACCACGAACGACATGCTAAATGTTCCTAGTGGGTTTCGCACTGTAATTCAAACAAATTAAATTTGACTTGGTCTTTGCGAATTTGCCAAATATTCCGTACCATTTGTAATGAAAGATATTAAAATGTGTGTATAAGTTTTGAGAAACTATAAACAATATACAAGTAGTTCAATACAATAACTTATCTATTATAAACAGTGAACATTTGTAGGCACTACTAACAGTGTTACTCTGTTTCAACAGATGTGTGCACATCACTGACATCGGAGTGGGCTACATCTCTACAATGCTGTCTTTATCGGCCCTGTTCCTCAGATGGTGTTCACAAGTTCGAGATTTTGGCCTGCAGCATCTGTGTGGAATGAGAAATTTGCAAGTTCTTTCACTTGCAGGTAAGAGATATTGCTCAGCTGATATAAAAAAATACTTAACATTACTCATTGTAAATTTTTGAATTACAAGTACGAGTGTGAACAGCATTTTCCCTCATTTGGCCCTCTCATGTGACTCTTATAAAATGTTCTTCTTATGTTAATGCTATAAACCTTACTGTATTAGGATACTTAATCATTTTTTACTATCGAAATTTCAGCAAACTACTTTAAAAAACTGTAACATTAGAGTTTCACACCANGGATACTTAATCATTTTTTACTATCGAAATTTCAGCAAACTACTTTAAAAAACTGTAACATTAGAGTTTCACACCAGCTTTACTAATGTCGTTATTTTATAACATTTAATTAGGATAGTAAAAGTAGTTCTTTCCTTTCAATTTGATACCTGCTAAGTGCAATTTCTTGTAGTTAAGCTACTCTCTTCACAAAGATTCACTTTCACTGTCCATTGAAATTACTGAAGTAAGGTATTTAAAAATCATCAGCATAAATCACTTACCTCGTCCAGGTTGACTAAGGACACCAAATATCAACTGGAGAAGAGTGGAGAGATTTGGGTGGCTCTAAACATCGGGTTCTTGAGAGACGATGAGAGTGAAATGAGGTGAGTATGGAGCAGTGCCGGAATGCAAGGGCGAAGGAAACTGGAGATCCCCGAGGGAACCCGCCGACCAGCGGCATCGTCCTGCATGATTCTCACATACGAAAATCTGGGAGGGACCCCGCTGGGAATCGAACCCGGTCCGCATAGGTGTAAGCGAGTAGTCTGACTACTACAGTGCCGCGGCCCCTTATCGACTGGAGAATGTCAAAGCCAGTGAACACAGCCGTCAGAAAACTGTATTTTCAAATAGCTCGCGTGTGTCTAAAATATAGTTACTCGCCTCCAGCATCACTACTGTATTTGTAAGCTTAGCGTAAAGGGAAACAGCTAAAACCTTTCGTTCTCGCCTTAAAAAAGGCTACACAGCTTAACCTTTTGGTTTCGCCTTGAAAAAGGCTGCTTATCTTGAACTCGGCGCGTGTGGTAGCACTAAGATGCTAGAGATACTGTAGGTAGCTGCCTCCTCCTCCGGCGAGCGCTGGGCTGGAAACCTACTGTGCCGCGCGCTTGCGAATAACTCTGCCGTGTTTCACATCGCCGTACGTACTTGTACTTCCGGTCTTGAATGGTGAAAACACAGCAGCGTTACAAGTCACGTCATCGTCGACATCGCTGTAATAGTGCCCAGAACTGTAATGGTTCCGAGAATACCGACGTTCGCTTTTGAGGGTGGTCTTGCGTTCGGAGAAGCTGACGGTTCGCTCGCGGCCGACTGAGCTCCACCTGATGTTGGAGTCACGATAGCAGCGGGCACGATACCACAGCCCCGCCACAAAGCCAATAGCAAGGTCAGAACGACAAAACTGCACCCAAACAGCGGGACACAAGAAGATTATATTTCTATACCTTTATTTGTGTCGGACTCGTCGGGGCCGTAAATAATTCAAACGGAACATTACAAAACCAAATTCCGTGCCTTTTTATAAATGGCAGTAAATAACAAACAAACTTAGAATTAAAATTATCTTTCTGTTTGTTCCTGAATATGTACATGGTTTTGGTGTGCATTTAAATTTTGTCAATNACTTAGAATTAAAATTATCTTTCTGTTTGTTCCTGAATATGTACATGGTTTTGGTGTGCATTTAAATTTTGTCAATCATTCAATTACATTGAGTTAAATGCCATATACAATGTATGTTACATTAGTTACTCGCCATTTAGGATTTTTGCCAANAATTCAATTACATTGAGTTAAATGCCATATACAATGTATGTTACATTAGTTACTCGCCATTTAGGATTTTTGCCAAGAACAGCCAAGTACCTACAATACTTGTCGGGCAGATATTCTCGGGGTATTGTGATCACTTAATAAAATGTCAGTAAAATGACTATGTCGATTCTGGTGCAAGATGATCGGAGAGAGGAGCCAGAAACTGGCCGACCGCCATTCTAGGACGTCACCCGGCCGCGATCTTGGATTCGGCTGACCTGGGCCTCGCCCTTGCGCGCGTGACCTTAGCCATGAGACCATTACCTTGACCTCGAGCCCATGACCTAGGGATCATATTAATGTCCAAATAGCGAAAAATCACAAAAATTGTACCAAATCAGGAACAAATTTACATTGCCTAATGATCCAAACAAGCATGATGGATTTCCATAACCTCGCACCAGCGTGACCTTGGCCCCATGTAACCATCAAAACGAAAAATCAAGAAAAATGCCATGACCTTACAACAACCAAAAACTTAAAAATTGAGAAAATCAAAAACCGCCCAAACCCTTAAAAAAAAGGTTAAATTACGTTCTTGTTCTCGACCACCATCTGGGATATCCGTGACCACGACCTTAATTCCAAAGAAAACTTTAACTCAAAAAATTGAGAAAAATTGTTTAAAACTCGGGAAACATCGCTAAAAAATAATTTTAAAAAAGTTAAAATTCGAAAAATTGTGTAAATTATTTTTAAAGACACACATGCAGGAGGTCTATGGTTATATTCCCGTAAATATGGCGAAGCACACATCCTCCAGGCACGAGGACCAGTAGAAGACTGACCCCCACAACTGACCCCTCCAATTTGTATATGTTTTCAATCAACCCCCTCTACCACCACTACCAGTAGACTGAGCTGCTGATTNGAAGCACACATCCTCCAGGCACGAGGACCAGTAGAAGACTGACCCCCACAACTGACCCCTCCAATTTGTATATGTTTTCAATCAACCCCCTCTACCACCACTACCAGTAGACTGAGCTGCTGATTTCACGATGACATCACATTGCTCGCTCGTGATTGGTTGTTGGTCACATATATCGTCCTCTGCAGATAATTAATGTCACCAAAGGTGCTCCACATCATAGTTGTTCGTCTGATGCGAGAGGTGACCGGTCGTTCTCCCTTCCCTGGTGTTTGCAGCAGTCAGTCTGGTAAGTTATTTCGTGTTCAACTCTTCCACCAAATTTTGCAGGGTATTATTGGCCATGCTTTCAATTGCATATGTATTTCCCTGCCAAAGAAAAACTCTGCCTAAAATTCCGAATACCAGTTCGCACCAGCGAGATATTTGAGTGTAAGTATAAAGATGAAGCATTCTATAAGTGGTGTGCCTAAGGCATCATCCCGACTTCGTCTTTGATGGCACCATCGTTGACTCCAGCTGGACTGCCTAGGTTGTCGTCGATGCTGTTCGCAAACCATTAGGGTAACACCCTTGAAACTTGGGTGATATACAGTTTTCCATGCTCTTCTCAGCTATCAATCCTTCAATCCTCCAATCAATCTTTCAATTAATCTTTCGAAACGAGTATAATAGCTGGCCAACCAAATGTGCGGTCCAAATTGTAGGTCAACCAACCAAACTAACCAGATGTATAATACATATGTCTCAAAAACCATAAATTAAATATTACACCTCAAAAATACCTCAAAAATATACCTCAATAAACATACCTCAAAATCAATACTTCAAAAAGCACCTAAAAAATTATACCTCAAAATTAAACCCACAAAAATACACCTAAAAAAATCATACCACAAAATTAAAAGCTAAAAACATACTTCAAAAACCATACCTCAAAANCCACAAAAATACACCTAAAAAAATCATACCACAAAATTAAAAGCTAAAAACATACTTCAAAAACCATACCTCAAAATTAAAACCTCATAAATCATACCTCTGAGAACATAGCTCAAAAATAATACCTCAGCAATTATACTTAAAAATATATCTCGAAATCCATAGTTAAAACCATACCTCGAGGTCCATACATCACAAAACATTTCTCAAAATCCATTCCTAAAAAACACCTCAAAAATATACCTCAAAAACTTATCTCAGAAAACATACATCAAAAACTTACCTCAGAAAAGCACCTCAATAAACATTTCTCAAAAATTATATCTCAAAATCTATATCACAAAAACCTTACCTTAAAGATCTATATATAAAGTTTCAACCTCAAAATTCAAAACTCAAAAACCTTAATTCCAAATCCATGCCTCAAAAATTAAACCTAAAATACCATACCTCAAAAATCATACCTAAAAAACGTACCTCAAAGTCCGTGCCTCAGAGTCAGTGCCTCAATGTGAGTGCCTCGAAATCCATACTTCAAAAACACACTTTAAAAAATGCCACACACATTCTTCACAAGCATTCATTTCTCAAAACTTTCTTTCCTCTAAATATTCCTCAGTTCGTATGTCAAATAAAACTCAGCCGCCTTTAAACGACCCGAGAAAGACATGATACTTCTGACTAAACCATACCTTTCCCCGTGCACTTGCTCGCAGAAATGTTACTTAAACTTCAGCAATCGATTTCATATACCTCTGAATAAATAAGTAATTCAGAAAATCATTAGGGCAAGGTTCACGAAATTAAACACACTCTACTATGTATACATACATTTATTGTTTTACTTATTACATACNGCCTTTAAACGACCCGAGAAAGACATGATACTTCTGACTAAACCATACCTTTCCCCGTGCACTTGCTCGCAGAAATTTTACTTAAACTTCAGCAATCGATTTCATATACCTCTGAATAAATAAGTAATTCAGAAAAGNCAGCAATCGATTTCATATACCTCTGAATAAATAAGTAATTCAGAAAATCATTAGGGCAAGGTTCACGAAATTAAACACACTCTACTATGTATACATACATTTATTGTTTTACTTATTACATACATTTGAAGTTAGATGCTTGCAGACTATGGCTAGTACCCAGTGGTTTGATTCGATTTAACCACTACCCTTCAATGTGCGAGTGACCTCAGACTTTTTGCAGGTCAATCAAATGTCTGAGTCTGTAAACAAGTTCATTCGATTCTTCAGGAAATGCGTAGCGAGCATTCTTATCGTCTTCTATCTTCTTTACGTCATGTATGGCAGCAGACTTGTAGAGATGCGTGAAAATGTTGAGAAAATCACCACTATCTTCATCGTCTTCATCACAAACACTGTCTTCGTTATCGTCTTAATCGCCTTCCTTTTTTCAGCATTGATTTTCCTTTCCATGAGAGTTGGGGTATCGTTGGCAATAATATTCTTCGCAGCTAGTGGTGCTGCGTCATTTTCTCGTAGCTCGTCCAGTTCACGTGCAATTTAGCAAGTGCATATTTCATACGAACCGACTGTACGGCACGCTGAGAGACGCTTGTCATGACCATAGTTCCCACATGCTCTGAGAATATAGTATACAGCATATTAATAAGAGGTAGCAATGTCGACACATGCTGTTTCTCGATAGGAGAAGGAACACTATACTCGCAGATCTTGATGTGTCTATTGAAGTTATAATCTCAGAAGAGCCACCTACGAGAGTTTTTGTAGCTAAAAATTACAAGAGATGCGTTTCTTCAGACATTCACTCTTCCCATGTCGCCGCGCACTGTAGTCGAAAGCATAAACTTCGTCGCAATATCGGCAACGTCGCCGATCCAACGATGAAGGCATTGGTTTTTAATTCGTTTTCATTCCAGTCAGTGGTTAGCCTTCGTACGCACGAATAATCTTCAGTACAAGGAGAGTGGTCACTTCCAAATCGATTTTAACATCATGGTGTCGGAAAGACAACTGTCATTGTTCTGTATAATCGCGATTCTTTCAACAGTAAAGAGCGCCGCTTGTACTCACAGCAGACCTTATGCCATTCATCTTAAAATGTAAAAATATGGGAACACTCTGAGAAAACCCGCATACACATTCGCACAAAAACTCGCATATAATTGGAAAACATGCAGCTACCACCACCTATCCATAACAATATATAAATTATTGTTTTACTTGTTTGTAGGCCAACGTTGTCACGCTTCTCTCCAACAAGTCTGCTGCCACACATAACCCAAAGAAGATAGAAAACGACAAGAATGCTCGCTACGTATTTCCCGAAAACCCAAATGAACTTGTTGTAGGCTCAGACATTTGACTGGCCTGAAAAAAGGTGGAGGTTACTAGCAAATTGATAAGATATCTTCAATCGTCGATGAATTGAAGGAAAGTGGTTACATTGAATGAAACCATGATTTGCGAACATTAGTTCGTTCGAGTTTATGCATACATAGAAGAGCGTGTTTAATTTCTTGAACCTTGCCCTAATGCTTTTCTACATGGCTTATTAATTCAGAGGTGCAAAAAATCTATTGCTATAGTTTGTTTAAAGTAAAATTTCTGCCCGCCAGTAAACAAAGTGGCCTATGGTTCAATACGAAGTATNATATTGCTATAGTTTGTTTAAAGTAAAATTTCTGCCCGCCAGTAAACAAAGTGGCCTATGGTTCAATACGAAGTATTGTGTGTTTATCGGGTTGTTTACAGGAGGCTGAGTTTTACATGACAAACGAATGAACTGAGGAATATTTTGTAGAAGGAATGTTTTGACGAATGTATATTTGTGAGATATGTTTTTGAAGTATGTGTGAGGCATGTTTTTTGAGTAATATTTTGAGCTATGGTTTATGAGGTATGTTTTTGGGGTAAGTAATTTGAGTTATGATTTTTGAGGTATGATAAGTTAGGTATGTATCTTGAGGTAAGATTTCTGAAGTAGGTATAGTTTCTCAGTTACGGATTTTGAGGTATGGACTTTGAGGTGTGTATTTTGAGGCATGGACTTTGATGTACGGAATTGGAAGTATCTGTCTTGAGGTATTTCTTGAGGTAGGTACGTTTTTATAGGTAGTTGTGGATTCTGAGGTGTGGGTTTTTAGTAGTGATCGGCAATGGTCTCGCTCAAGACTCTCAAAACTGACGTCACGGGTCTCGAGAAACTCGGGAATTTCTCAGGACTGATTCCTCTGAGCTGCTGTGTGGTACCCTGAGAACGCTCAGCGTAGCAGCGCTCGAGGCTTGGTACAACTCGGCATGACACCCGGGTATTCCGTATTTCATCCGCATCATGGCTGGCGCGTATGTTACGGTAGCACAACACAGCGCTGCAGAACATAGATACCAAATAAAGCTGTGGTCCACCATATGGAAACAAACATACAAACTACAGTTGTAATCAACAGGTATAGGCAAATTAGGCCACCATGCTATACAAATAGGCTACTATGTAATTAGTATGAACGCAGCACCCAAACAGATAATGCAAAAGCACTAGTTTACAATATAACATTCGTAGGAATACACTGGCGGAAAATGGAAAATGTACACCCGGACGCAATGGTCTCACATGAATAAAGATTTTTTTGAATGATTGTACAGGTTGTACACTGTATACGATAATGATGACACCTATGGACAACAATGTCAGTATCTTGTGTAACCTCCTTTAGCGACGATGTAGTCCTGCATTAGTGCGTAGAGACGATCATAAAGGTGTCGGATGTCATCTTGGGGAATAGTGTTCCACGCTAATTCCACCTGTTGCAATTTGTAAGGAGGTTTCTTGCCGGTATTGCAGATCGCACCAAACACTGTCCCATCGTGCCCCACACATGTTCAATAGGGCGATCGTCGTCATAACATTCCTATGCAGAAAATATATCAGACGACGTTTAACCTTGAACCTCCTGCATTTAATGATTTACACAATTTTTTGAATTTTAACTTTTTATTAATTTTCATAAATATTTCCAAATTTTTTACAATTAAAATTTTTCTCGATTTTTATTCTAGTTTAAGTTTGCCTGGTGTTACGCTGGGTTCACAATCTAAATACATACGCAGAGAGCATGGAACATAACAGTAGAACATTCACGCTACCAGAATTCTTGTGCGTAATTGATTCACATTTGAATACTTATGTATTATGTGCCAATGNTCACATTTGAATACTTATGTATTATGTGCCAATGAAATTTCGAGAAGAGTTTGACGCAATTCGGCAGTGTTGGTGAATAATAGGAATAATAGATTTTTCTTAACTGGTTGTGATATTGTGTTGAAATTTTGCAGTGATTAAAAATCTTTAGCATTTATGCTTTTTTTAAAAAGTTTTGTTTTTGCTATCGTAAATCAATGAATAACCTTTGAAAATGTATTTTAGGAAACTGATTTCTGTCCTTTTCTCTAAATTAATATATTGTGATGTTTCTTCGATTCTGCAGCATAACTATTCTTCCATTTTAAATAAACAACTTCAATGAAAATCTTATACTCTGTTCTGATTGACTGTTGCTCCATGTGCCTGCACAAGAAATGAAATATAACCATTTCCTTTGTGTACAATGTCAGGAACTTTCATTCACACGACCTGTTATGCGCAGTTGCGAATCAATAGCTTCGAAAACATGGCGGTCAATTCTTACGCACACAGCCCATGTTCTGTGCTTACTGTTATGCTTTCAAATATGAACCAAGCTTTACGGTCAGGGACACAGATATCCAAAATGGTGGTCGAGGTCAAAAATGTATTTTTTCTCTTTTTTGGGGGATTTTTTACGATTCTTTATTCTCGATTTGTCGGTTTTTGGTTGTTTTAAGGTGAAGATCAAGGTCACAAAATCCATCATAGCAGTTGGAATTTGAAATGTATTTTCTGCTCTGATTTTCACTATATTTTACGAATTTTCCAAATTTTTCTCGTTTTTCGATTTAAAGGATATCCAATTGTCAAGGTCACGAAAATCTAACATGGCGGTTGGGTTTATTGAGATGGGGCATCACAACAATCNAAGGTTATCCAATTGTCAAGGTCACGAAAATCTAACATGGCGGTTGGGTTTATTGAGATGGGGCATCACAACAATCATCTTTGGTTTTCTCATACTGTATGGCTGGCATAGTCTTATTGATAATACCACCACTACTCTCTCAGAGTTCCATTNATCTTTGGTTTTCTCATACTGTATGGCTGGCATAGTCTTATTGATAATACCACCACTACTCTCTCAGAGTTCCATTTTATAAGTCAAAAATATCGAGAGAATTTAACATAATCACAAACCTCTTCAAGCAAAATAAAACTTTAATTTTCTGAAATAAGCAAACATTTATTTAATAAAATATAGCGCGAGGTATTATGAGCAGTTGAATTACAGATACCTGCCTAGTAGCGTGAAACACTCCCTTTCGCCCTGATGATGACGGAGATGCGGCACAGCATGGACTCCACAAGGCACTGAAAGCGGTCGTGGCCATACGATCTATGATCACTGCACAGCCTCCCACAATGAACAGAGATAAGTAGGAGCAGGATCCACGGCGCACACATCCCTCTCTACAGCATTCCAGATGTGTTCAATAGGACTGAGGTCGGGTGACCTTGGGTGCTGCCAGGCAAGCAGTATCAAGTCTGTGGAGTGTTAATCCAACCCCTCGATCACGATTTGGGAGCAGTGGGCCAGTGCATTATTATACTGTAGGTAGAGGTCTCCTGCAGGGTGCTATAGGAACAAAAATGGATGTGTACGATTTGCTAACAGGTAACGGTATCGTTCGCCGGCGAGGGACGATGGCGCGTGTACCAGGGGACCCACTTCATCCCAAGTAAACAGTCCATATATGACAATACCACCCCCACAACCCTGCAACTGTACTCTGCTGACACGAGAAATCCATCGGTTCATGTGCTTAGTGCTTAGCTACACACTCATACCTTGCCATCGACGAATACCAACGTGTACCTCAACTCATTCGTCCAGGCGACCTTCTACCAAACGTCAAGGGTCCAGTGGTACTGTTCCTGTGCCCATGTTAATCGTTCAGCCTTGGGACATGTGGCAAGCTGAGGCACCCTAGTAAGGCAGCTTCTGTACCCCCACTGCAAGCAAATGATTCTGAATGGTATGGCAGCTTACAGGTCATCGTAGTCCAGCATTGAGGCGAGTGATCTATTGCACCGTGGCCTGTCTGCCTGCTGTTACCAACCGAGCTAGCGGACGATGACCCCTGCCATTGATATATTGTACGCCATGGCAGTTGTCCCTGGTGGCAATAGTTTTACCTGACTCCATGAACTCATGGTACACTCATGACATGGTGGCCCGCGGAAATCACAGTGCCTGCACGGCTTTGGAGATGGAGTGCGCCATATGTTTGGCTCCAACGATCTAGCCACGATAAAATGTGCTGAGATCTTGTTTCTTTCCTATTCTGTGCTCGACAGTTACATATTCAGTCAGTATAAGATCTTACAACGTCCCAGTCATGCGTGCCACTATTCCATTCAATGGGACAACCATAGCGCAATTTTGCCAATGCAGCAGATGTGTGTAATTCATCTGATTGGGAGTGTATGCTAGTTGCAAAATAGTAACCGTGTTTACCCTTCTCAACACTGAGGAGAGTGGTCGGCATGAAGTTAGCAAAGGAGATGCTCTGGTGAAGGTAAACTTCACAAAGGCTTTTAATGCATGGCGTTATAGTACGAACATATGCATTCTGCATTTCCAATTATGTTTGGTGTCAGGTCTCATTATATTCCTTCTGGCTGACTAATGGTTCTTTACTCGACTCATTGAGTATTTAATACATTTTTCCATTGTCTCGGTTTAAATGCATTTTTCTCACAGTACCAATCTATAGAATGTAAACTTGAGCAGAGATTACATATCCAACATAGCTTATATGCAATATTAGGTACTAAAAATTTGACTTACGCTTAGCATTACATTATCTAGCTTTACACACCACCTTATGAACTATGGACCCCNTAGGTACTAAAAATTTGACTTACGCTTAGCATTACATTATCTAGCTTTACACACCACCTTATGAACTATGGACCCCAGTGATTGAATTTGAACCTCCCAAACATAATTAAATAAAGCAACAAAGGTCTGTGATAGCAAGGGGTACCTGAAAAAAATCAATTTGACAATAATACTTGAAACTTGCTAGTCTTGACACGAAATTCTCTGGAGAGAGTATTGGATGCTCTTCATGNCAATTTGACAATAATACTTGAAACTTGCTAGTCTTGACACGAAATTCTCTGGAGAGAGTATTGGATGCTCTTCATGTTGAATAGCTTTTTTAAATTTTTAGAATCACAAAAGAGCCATAACCATCACCCACTTTGTTTTCCAACAATAACAAGATTTCTGACCCATGCCGTAGGATAAGTTACNAAAAGAGCCATAACCATCACCCACTTTGTTTTCCAACAATAACAAGATTTCTGACCCATGCCGTAGGATAAGTTACACTTTGTTTTCCAACAATAACAAGATTTCTGACCCATGCCGTAGGATAAGTTACTTTAAAAATCACGCCCAACTNCCACTTTGTTTTCCAACAATAACAAGATTTCTGACCCATGCCGTAGGATAAGTTACTTTAAAAATCACACCCAACTTCTCCTAAAGTTTCAAAGCTAGCTTTAGTCTGGTAAATAAACTAAGATGGACTCTAAAGCAAGAGTTGGCCACAGGGGACACACTCAGATCAACATGGAAAGTACATGGCTTATCAAGACACTTCCCTAGCCCTGTAAACACATACAACTCTTGTAGTAGGTCATCCTTACTGGATACTGAATGTTGAGCTAGATCACTAACAGACTGTACCAAATGCAGAGCCTGGCATGCTTCTAAACCCAGCAGAGGAACACTCTGTGGAACACCGACAACTTCAAACTGCAGTTGGTGTTTCATGTTGGAAACTGCATAAGATAGCGAGACAGATCCNTCTGTGGAACACCGACAACTTCAAACTGCAGTTGGTGTTTCATGTTGGAAACTGCATAAGATAGCGAGACAGATCCAATATGAGCATCTCAAACTCTCCATAAGCTCATGGTGATGAACCTTTCTTCTGGATGTCATCAATGCTTACACCAAATTTCAAGATCAAAGCAAGTCACATAGTGTTNATGGTGATGAACCTTTCTTCTGGATGTCATCAATGCTTACACCAAATTTCAAGATCAAAGCAAGTCACATAGTGTTAACCTGAGCAGATGTTTTGAGCTTGAAATAAACGCTAGTAATGGGTTCCCATCATGACCGATTATCAAGGGAAGTGGGACCACCAATATCGGCTACATACAAATAGTCAACAGTATCGAAGACCGCTTCGACTTGACATGACTGAGATTCCAGGTTAAGAAAGACTGCATTAGCTTGGTATGAGCTAGGGGACTGCTTGTTTTGCTTATTACACTCTACTGGATCACTGACTGGCAAAGTCGTACACACAGTTGCAAAATTATTCTTTTGCTGACACTCTGTACATGTTTTATTTATTGTGGGGCACATTTTTCTCATGCTTGTGATAAAAGCCACAATAACCACACTTACCGGTATGCTTAGACGTAAATCTTAAATAACTTGTTTTCTCAACAACCTGAAGTGACTGGACTGCAAGCACTTCACTAAGTAAGCTTGCATTTACACCAACTGTTGTACTCTGCATAGCCTTAAGGTGAATACAGTTTGCTTCCAAGGATCGACACACATCTATAGCCCTATCTCCGTTTTGAAGGAGCTTTCTTTGCATTACCGCATCATTGATTCCTGCCAGTAGTCTATCATAGCATAAAACAACTTTGTTATGTAACAAATTCACACATACACAACAGGTTTTTTTNTTCCTGCCAGTAGTCTATCATAGCATAAAACAACTTTGTTATGTAACAAATTCACACATACACAACAGGTTTTTTTTACATATTTAACAAATTATTCTACCAGTACTCCCTCTGGTCACCTCAAGGTTAGAAACTGAAAATGGTGATGCATCAGATTCTTCCATGGTGAGTAATACTTGTCAAATCATGATACGATAGTATAAAACACTTGTGCTTCAACTTCAGCGAGGTTAAATGAAGTGTACATTTCAATTCCCTTGAAGCCGATTGAATTTAGTAATAGCGACACTCATGNTAAATGAAGTGTACATTTCAATTCCCTTGAAGCCGATTGAATTTAGTAATAGCGACACTCATGAGATCTCAGTCTCATCCTTTATTTTCAGTACTTATAGGCACAGCTTAAAGTTTTGTTTGTAAAACATTCAGTTTTGGTCTAAATTACCTTCTGCAAGGTTATAAGGTGGTTTTGCAAACTTTCCAACTTGACAGATACAGCGAACTTCACCTAGCAGGGGCCACGGTCGCTGAGCGGTTAGTTTGCTCGCCTCCCACCACCCACCAAGGCAAACGGGGTTCAATTCCTGGCCGGGTCACTCTCGGATTTTCGCAAGTGGGACTCGTGCCAGACGNACCCACCAAGGCAAACGGGGTTCAATTCCTGGCCGGGTCACTCTCGGATTTTCGCAAGTGGGACTCGTGCCAGACGATGCCACTGGTTGGCTGCATTTCTCGAGGGTCTCCCGTTTCCTGCGCCCTTGCATTCCATGCTGCTCCACTCTCACTTCATTTCACCCTCATCTGCTCTAAAGACCTCATTGTTAAGAGCCGCTCAAATCTCTCAACTCAAATNCACTCTCACTTCATTTCACCCTCATCTGCTCTAAAGACCTCATTGTTAAGAGCCGCTCAAATCTCTCAACTCAAATCATTCACCTAGCAAAAATATTTACTATAGCACCACCAACTAAAACAATTACACCATACCCGACACCATATTATAATCGCAAAATAATAGAGGGTGCTGGGTTCAATAGAACTTCGTTACAGGATAACAATACTGCATAACCATTATATCTGCCATGCACATCTGCTCCGGAATAAGATGCACTGCATCTCACATNTAGGATAACAATACTGCATAACCATTATATCTGCCATGCACATCTGCTCCGGAATAAGATGCACTGCATCTCACATGCTGCCAACACAACTTGTCTACAAACATATCTTGCACAAGAATGTTCCATCACAATACTAGAGAAATGACCACATAAATCACCCTAAAATGATTGGCAATCACTACAATTGTAATTATAATTCCAAACTCCGGGTTAGGAGGAGAGGATGTTTGTAACGGCCATGNTTCCTGCCAGTAGTCTATCATAGCATAAAACAACTTTGTTATGTAACAAATTCACACATACACAACAGGTTTTTTTACATATTTAACAAATTATTCTACTAGTACTCTCTCTGGTCACCTCAAGGTTAGAAACTGAAAATGGTGATACATCAGATTCTTCCATGGTGAGCAATACTTGTCAAATCATGATACGATAGTATAAAACACTTGTGCTTCAGCTTCAGCGAGGTTAAATGAAGTGTACATTTCAATTCCCTTGAAGCCGATTGAATTTAGTAATAGCGACACTCATGAGATCTCAGTCTCGTCCTTTATTTTCAGTACTTAAAGGCACAGCTTAAAGTTCTGTTTCCAAAACATTCAGTTTTTGTCTAAATTACCTTCTGCAAGGTTATAAGGCGGTTTTGCAAACTTTCCAACTTGACAGATACAGCGAACTTCACCTAGCAGGGGCCACGGTGGCTGAGCGGTTAGTCTGCTTGCCTCCCACCAAGGCAAACGGGGTTCAATTCCTGGCCGGGTCACTCTCGGATTTTCGCAAGTGGGACTCGTGCCAGACGATGCCGCTGGTTGGCTGCATTTCTCGAGGGTCTCCCGTTTCCTGCGCCCTTGCATTCCATGCTGCTCCACTCTCACTTCATTTCACCCTCATCTGCTCTCAAGACCTCATTGTTAAGAGCCGCTCAAATCTCTCAACTCAAATTATTCACCTAGCAAAAATATTTACTATAGCACCACCAACTAAAACAATTACACCGTACCCGACACCATATTATATTCGTAAAATAATAGAGGATGCTTGGTTCAATAGAACTTCATTATAGGATAACAATACTGCATAACCATTATATCTGCCATGCACATCTGCTCCGGAATAAGATGCACTGCATCTCACATGCTGCCAACACAACTTGTCTACAAACATATCTTGCACAAGAATGTTCCATCACAATACTAGAGAAATGACCACATAAATCACCCTAAAATGATTGGCAATCACTACAATTGTAATTATAATTCCAAACTCCGGGTTAGGAGGAGAGGATGTTTGTAACGGCCATGATGTCACATAATTACCGGGCTGCTTCTCTAGCATTTGACTTTCCACATTCGTGAGTATGTATGGTTGGCAGGGTACATGTGCTTTATACAGCTTGCACAACTAGAGGTACAAACATGGCCGATACTTTTACGGTTTATTCACGGTTTATTACTGCCACTGCATGACACACTTCACTTCTAGGCTTGCAATTCAGTAAATTTGCGACGTGACTGGGAGTTTATTTTACACTGGTAGTTGTTCGACACTCTCTGACAAGTGAGTGATGCACGTTGGCAGCCATTCATTATTGTTTACATGTGCATCCATAAGTTCGGATTGGGCTATGAAAGGTACAACATCTGAACCATCAAACACATCCCAACAGGCATACTAGTAAAGTATTAATGTACTAAGATTTCTGCTTTTAGCCACAACAAACTCATTGAGCAGACTGGCATGTCATGGAGAATGCAGGTAGCCTTCAGTTACATACAGTAGATAAGTGTTTATTTTAACCACCCAGAATATAGCAACAACAACCTTCACAGAAATATTGGTATACTCTNATACAGTAGATAAGTGTTTATTTTAACCACCCAGAATATAGCAACAACAACCTTCACAGAAATATTGGTATACTCTCAAATTTGTATGTGGATAAAAGCCCAAAAGTCAAAGCCATGTATAGAATGGCTGCAAAAGCCTGTGAATTTCATTATTTCAAACATGAACTTCCTTTGCAGGTTGTCCGCTGCTGACGTCCAGCGGCTTGTCTAGTCTCATCCAGCTGCGCCACTTACAAGAACTGGAGCTCACAAACTGCCCTGGAGCATCACGAGAGTTGTTTGAATACTTGAGGGAACATTTACCTCGTTGTCTCATTATAGAATGAAGACATAATGATAATAACCTTGTGGTGATATTCAAATTCTATTTTAAGAAATGTGATTCTATTTTTAACATGGTAAAAATAACTGTTTTTGAGTACGGTATGTATTTCTAAGGACTGCAAGATGTTTTGCTGAAACTGGACTTGGCAACTGGTAGAGAGCATGAACATGATATGCTGTTGTTTTAAAAAACACAAGAGAAATATTTGTGTGATATGATCTAGCCATTCCAATTTAATGCATAGATGATTCAACCATAACTCATGACTTTTTTGAGGCTAGTGTTGGCGTGTGTCTACAAAGGTAGTTAAACATCTGCCTCTAATAAAGACTGAAAAAAAAAAAATTGTCTGTTATAAAATTGTTGAACATATGTTTGTATGCACTATGTTACCACTACTGATGAGGAGAATAATAATTTCAATGATAAATTTATTGTATGGGTAAAATTTACAAAGTAGTTTGTACTAGTTCAAGTTTAGTTTACTATTGCAACTCTGTTCACCACTAGGTGTATGTGATCTTAACTCAACTGACAAGTCAACACGTCCCTAATCTTGAGCAATATGACAGTCAGATGTGAAATTTAGTATTTAGATATAGTTAAGAAAATCACTGCAACATAAAATTTAAGGTAGGTGACAACAGTTATGAATGAATGTACTAATGCTTGCTTTGTGTCATTTTACTACTTTGGCTGCAGCAAAGGCATGCCATAAGCATTATTACTCACATACTATAAAATTGCTCAAGACTACCCACTACAAATACATATAATACGTGAATTATGAACTTTATGTAATAGGTTTTTTTTTTTTAAGTATTGGACATATACTGCAATACATTCTCAATAATTTAACTGAAAATAATTNTATGTAATAGGTTTTTTTTTTTTAAGTATTGGACATATACTGCAATACATTCTCAATAATTTAACTGAAAATAATTGAAGTGTATTTCCCAAGATGTTGAAAGCTGGGGCTATGTAAGATGCAGACAAAATTGTTCCAGTCACATTACACACNTATGTAATAGGTATTTTTTTTTTAAGTATTGGACATATACTGCAATACATTCTCAATAATTTAACTGAAAATAATTTAAGTGTATTTCCCAAGATGTTGAAAGCTGGGGCTATGTAAGATGCAGACAAAATTGTTCCAGTCACATTACACACNTAAGTGTATTTCCCAAGATGTTGAAAGCTGGGGCTATGTAAGATGCAGACAAAATTGTTCCAGTCACATTACACACCCAACTTTAAATCTGATCTTCATACCGCAAATTTGGACACAAAGTCTAGCATAATGTATTGTAGTACCTAATAACTTGAGTTTCATGTGCTGTACACAATTTTAGTTGAACAAAGGTATATTTTATGTGCTTACATGAGGAACAGAGAAACACCTGCAGTTTGTAATTTATACTCTTATGGTCATATTACCAATCTTGAGTTTTTAATTAATTTAATGGGCCGAATTCAACCTGAAACACTTAAAGTGTTTACTTATTTCCAATTAGTTATTTCATAAAATTTAAAATCTACAAAATATAATAAAGCATTAGACACTGATACTAAAGACTGATTTCCTTATAAAAAANTTCATAAAATTTAAAATCTACAAAATATAATAAAGCATTAGACACTGATACTAAAGACTGATTTCCTTATAAAAAAAACATACTCATGTAAGTACTGCATTCATTTTAAATAACATATATTCTCTAAATCTTACAGCAATAGATTTGAAAATTCTCAGAAATGGAAACCAAAAGGATAATATTAAATGTTAGGAATTCCATCATTAAGAGAAAATATAATATAAATTAAGAATTATTTACTGCTCTCTTGTCACACTGAAATTTCCAAAGAAGCATTGCTCCANTTCATAAAATTTAAAATCTACAAAATATAATAAAGCATTAGACACTGATACTAAAGACTGATTTCCTTATAAAAAACATACTCATGTAAGTACTGCATTCATTTTAAATAACATATATTCTCTAAATCTTACAGCAATGGATTTGAAAATTCTCAGAAATGGAAACCAAAAGGATAATATTAAATGATAGGAATTCCATCATTAACAGAAAATATAATATAAATTAAGAATTATTTACTGCTCTCTTGTCACACTGAAATTTCCAAAGAAGCATTGCTCCANCAGAAAATATAATATAAATTAAGAATTATTTACTGCTCTCTTGTCACACTGAAATTTCCAAAGAAGCATTGCTCCATTACACATTTACCAACTTACTCCCAAAACTAGCAACATTTTCAAATCTGTTTTCTCAATTCTATGTTATACCTTGAAATATATCACAAAACAGGTAATTCCCTCAAAGTCGTTTGAATAGGCTCTGTGGCTTTCTAACCAGAATAGCCCAGACATCCTTAACTGCTTGGGCTTCTTTCAATCCCTTGACCCTCAAGACTTGGACTCGGCAATAAAAGTGTAGGCCACTTTCTTTCATCTGCTAGGAGAATGCTAAGAATGACCACAACGAGCTATTGAGCTGAAGGAGAGCGAAAATGCAATAATGTCTTGAAGTTGCCTCACATCCACTAGCAGAATGGAAGGACTGGCCAACTCTGGACACAATACAAGAGCAATGATCCTTCCGCTAACAATGCATCGGGAGAAATCCTCAGATGAACCCAGTTTCAGTCCCTTTTCCCCAACTAAGGTCAGGATCACTTGACTANAATGCATCGGGAGAAATCCTCAGATGAACCCAGTTTCAGTCCCTTTTCCCCAACTAAGGTCAGGATCACTTGACTAGATCACCTGGTGGCAGGTGGTTGTGTCTTGCTTCTCGGTGGCTGCTGCAGTTATGTGAGAACATGACGACACAGGCTGGGTCACGACAATAAAGTCACTTATGAAAGCCACGACAGCTTTAGCAGTATAACTAAAGGTTGAGACAATAAGACAGATACTGTTGAGTAAACAACAATTTCTAATTTATTTTACTGCTATGTCATGAATGTGCATTGTTGTTTTTTTTCTGTGTGTGGTAACACTAACTCTAGTTTTTCCATTCATCGTTTTTATTGTAGAAGCGATAGAAGGAATAGCTGGGTATATGTAGTGCCTATTGAGTAAATTACAGTTTATAATTTGATGNGTATTGTAGAAGCGATAGAAGGAATAGCTGGGTATATGTAGTGCCTATTGAGTAAATTACAGTTTATAATTTGATGAATACATCCTGTTGCTCATATTTGGTCCACTAACAGGTGCCATAGCCGTATCTTCAGACAAAATGCACCTTTTTCTCCTCGTTAAAGATAACAAAGGCATGCAGAAATATAAAAAGAGAAAAATGAAATTTCATCTGAACCAAAAGTACGATTTTATTAATTTTCTCTATGTCCCTTCCTCAAATAGTTTATTTATAAATAGTACATTTGATAGATCAGATTTTATTGGTAACCATCAGTATTAAAAATGGCTCCAAGAAAACACTTATATTAAATAATTTATAATACTAAAATTTTTAAGAAGGGATCTAGGGTACTAGCTAAGTTATATTCACCACCTGGCGTGTAATAACACTTACCATACCTCAGGTTGTATCATCCAGCCATATGGCCACAACAGAACTGTCACNACCACCTGGCGTGTAATAACACTTACCATACCTCAGGTTGTATCATCCAGCCATATGGCCACAACAGAACTGTCACGGGAAGACATATTCTGACTTTGAGCACACCAACTCTCTTTCGTCAAAAAAGACAGTAACCATAGGTTACTATAATGTAAGACGTCACAGCATATTGTCACCATGAAGTACAAACAAAGCACTTGTGCACACTGATCACTAGAAACAGCTCACATAGGTGGGAAATGCATCAAGTGTATGGATAACAGGTTGATGGTTGATTGTCTGAAACTAACAAGATTAGCACATCTCAAAGCTCAAATTACATTACCGATCTTGACAAAATAACCAGTTAACCAATTTCAGGTAACTAACGCTACTATATTTTTCTCTTCAAAAACTTTCTANAATGCATTGGGAGAAATCCTCAGATGAACCCAGTTTCAGTCCCTTTTCCCCAACTAAGGTCAGGATCACTTGACTACATCACCTGGTGGCAGGTGGTTGTGTCTTGCTTCTCGGTGGCTGCTGCAGTTATGTGAGAACATGACGACACAGGCTGGGTCACGACAATAAAGTCACTTATGAAAGCCATGACAGCTTTAGCAGTATAACTAAAGGTTGAGACAATAAGACAGATACTGTTGAGTAAACAACAATTTCTAATTTATTTTACTGCTATGTCATGAATATGCATTGTTGTTTTTTTTCTGTGTGTGGTAACACTAACTCTAGTTTTTCCATTCATCGTTTGTATTGTAGAAGCGATAGAAGGAATAGCTGGGTATATGTAGTGCCTATTGAGTAAATTACAGTTTATAATTTGATGAATACATCCTGTTGCTCATATTTGGTCCACTAACAGGTGCCATAGCCGTATCTTCAGACAAAATGCACCTTTTTCTCCTCGTTAAAGATAACAAAGGCATGCAGAAATATAAAAAGAGAAAAATGAAATTTCATCTGAACCAAAAGTACGATTTTATTAATTTTCTCTATGTCCCTTCCTCAAATAGTTTATTTATAAATAGTACATTTGATAGATCAGATTTTATTGGTAACCATCAGTATTAAAAATGGCTCCAAGAAAACACTTATATTAAATAATTTATAATACTAAAATTTTTAAGAAGGGATCTAGGGTACTAGCTAAGTTATATTCACCACCTGGCGTGTAATAACACTTACCATACCTCAGGTTGTATCATCCAGCCATATGGCCACAACAGAACTGTCACAGGAAGACATATTCTGACTTTGAGCACACCAACTCTCTTTCGTCAAAAAAGACAGTAACCATAGGTTACTATAATGTAAGACGTCACAGCATATTGTCACCATGAAGTACAAACAAAGCACTTGTGCACACTGATTACTAGAAACAGCTCACATAGGTGGGAAATGCATCAAGTGTATGGATAACAGGTTGATTGTCTGAAACTAACAAGATTAGCACATCTCAAAGCTCAAATTACATTACAGATCTTGACAAAATAACCAGTTAACCAATTTCAGGTAACTAACGCTACTATATTTTTCTCTTCAAAAACTTTCTANAGATCTTGACAAAATAACCAGTTAACCAATTTCAGGTAACTAACGCTACTATATTTTTCTCTTCAAAAACTTTCTAACTCATTAATGCCACACTCAAAAAATCACAAATCTAACAGAGTGGGTTCTCGTCTCACTCTAGGAGATTGTCTTACTGTGGGTAACCAACATTCGTTGGTTCTGTTTTATACTGATGCCATGTGCAACACTGAAACACACAGGAGGTGGAAGGCATAATTCTGTACTGTAACAAACACTTACCACAATAATTAATAATATCCAGCTGTGGTCCCTAGACAATAAACAATATACTATAACAATAATTATTTTGATGTGCTACAGCATGTTATTATTGACTGTAACTTCCGAGATGATGCCCATTCAAGGAAAATTTACGAGGTTGACTCATCATCCTTGTATCATTTGTCTGAACTGATGACCTGTGACTGCTTCAATTTTGCATGATATTAATTATTTATAAATACACAAGTTGTATAGAGAAGAATTTCTCATTACTAAACACAGCTCTGTTTTTCTTGTATTCATACAGTTATGATTTCTCTATGTAAATCCTGTTGCATTACTTTAGGAACCCTATTTGTTCTTGACTCTTCTTATGTTTATAGCACAACAAAGCTCAAATATGGGACTCTTTTACCAATCCGTCCAAGCAAAGGAACAGATGGTTTAAGTTTATCTCAGGCGACATAAGAAAATAGGCCACAGGCAAGTTAATAAGTTTTATCAAACTAAATACCAAAATTAAACTTTTATGCTACCTTTGTTTAACTACTTTAAAT
The DNA here is from genome assembly GCA_002778355.1 of Clitarchus hookeri. Taxonomy (NCBI): domain Eukaryota; kingdom Metazoa; phylum Arthropoda; class Insecta; order Phasmatodea; family Phasmatidae; genus Clitarchus; species Clitarchus hookeri. The sequence goes on along the minus strand of NQII01002694.1, from coordinate 246,813 downwards.
TTAAAATAAAATAACTAGTGGTTTGTGATGAAGTCTTAAAAATGATATGTGTACTTTCTGCTTAGGTGAGATATCTTTGTCATCAAACATGATAGTTTACTGCTGCATTAGTACGCAAAACTGCTCCAATGTTGCACGAACTTCTTGAAACAAGTGCATCAGAACCATGCAAGTTGTCTGTCCTGAGTATGAAGTTGCCAAGCAGGCCAGTCAATATCATGTTCAGCCAGCAAAGTTCAAAGAGGCTAACACGTCTGTAATGAACGTAATGGATTGCTGCTTCTTTCTGCTGCAATTGAAGGTTGTTCTGCAGTATCCTTAGCCCGTGTTGTCTGCGCTAAGTTCAACAACTGCAGTTTGGAGATGCCAATAGCTAAACGCAAACCCTTACCTTGCCCAACTAATACAAACAATTTTACTTGTTTACAGGCATGTTCTTTGATCCATAGCATCTTCATCACCTAGTGATCCTTCATAATAATGGACAAAGTAGCAACATACAACTGTATTCATTCTTGTTTTGGATTACAATATTTAAAGCTTGAACAATCAATCTGAAGTTCGAAGATATTTACTGTAACTGAATGTACACAGCTACATTAACTTCATGTTGTATGATACTACACAAGTGAAAATAAAAAATTAATTCTTACATAAACCTACATTAACATTTCAAACATTGCCACCAGGAAAAAGATTTTTGTAGAACTCACTACATTAATTTACTAATTAGCAAGTTATTTATCCTTCCAACGTTCATAATTGTGGAAGACAATGACATGTCATTGCAAGATTGCAGAAGTTAAAAGATAATATTATTAAGATAATATGTATTATTAATCATAATAAATCTTAAAGTTGGTAGTATTACTGTAATGTCTCCACCGTAAATACCATACATAATAGTTAACTTGCAATTACATTTAAAGAGCCACACAAAGAGCAATGCTTTTTAATCGCATCATGCATAAATGCAGCAGATATCCACCAGGAATTACATTAAAAATAGAAACAACTTTCAACTTTCAACCTCCAATACAACTTGTTGGTTGAACATTGGTAACCAGTATACATAAATTCTTAAATGCCAAAAAATACATCACAATTACATGAAGAAAAAGTTTTTGTTAAATTGCTGGAATAAGAAATCTGCNTTCTTAAATGCCAAAAAATACATCACAATTACATGAAGAAAAAGTTTTTGTTAAATTGCTGGAATAAGAAATCTGCGAAACTCATGTTGTTGAGAGATTTTTTTCGGCTCTTAACAAAAAGGTCTTGAGAGCCAATGAGGGTGAAATGAAGTGAGAATGGGGCAGCACCAGAATGCAAGGGTGGAGGAAACGGGAGATCCCCAAGAAAACCCGCTGACCAGTGGCATTGTCCGGCACGATTCCCACTTGCAAAATTCTGAGAGTGACCAGGCCGGGGATTGAAACCAGTTCGTCATGGTAGGAGGCGAAACTCGCGGTTTGCCAATGTAAACAATAACAAAATGCAAAAAAAAAAAAAATCTCTTTTTTTCCCTATTTTATATTCTTGAACCATGCAAACATTAGGCAGTTCTCCCACGTCNTTCTTAAATGCCAAAAAATACATCACAATTACATGAAGAAAAAGTTTTTGTTAAATTGCTGGAATAAGAAATCTGCAAAACTCATGTTGTTGAGAGATTTTTTTCGGCTCTTAACAAAAAGGTCTTGAGAGCCAATGAGGGTGAAATGAAGTGAGAATGGGGCAGCACCAGAATGCAAGGGTGGAGGAAATGGGAGATCCCCAAGAAAACCCGCTGACCAGTGGCATCGTCCGGCACGATTCCCACTTGCAAAATTCTGAGAGTGACCAGGCCGGGGATTGAAACCAGTTCGTCATGGTAGGAGGCGAAACTCGCGGTTTGCCAATGTAAACAATAACAAAATGCAAAAAAAAAAAAATCTCTTTTTTTCCCTATTTTATATTCTTGAACCATGCAAACATTAGGCAGTTCTCCCACGTCTAAAGAGTGCATTATCAAACAACATGCTATGAGGTTAGAAGTTTGCTATTCTGTACCATGATAAATGCTTTGCAGAGAGCTTAAAAAAAAGCATGATAAAGAATCTACACAGTAGAATAAGAAACTGCAACACTTCCAAAGTAGATGTTATTTGTACCCTTTCATTTATGAAACAGTACTTAGTTTTCAGCAAACTTTTAAATATGATGCTTCAGTAAACATACAGTAGGAAACTGTTGAAAATAAACTAATAATCTGACCTTTGGCTTACAACCGCAGAAAGAATAATATAAATACACTCAGACATACATTTTTTTTTTTTTGGTTTTATTCATTTTTCATTACAGTTACTAGTGGAAGATGGGATCTAACAGCATTGAAGGAAACACTGCAGGTACATATCAGCTAGCCTTGTCCGCACTGAATGCTATATTACAGTGTTGGCACCTACGCCCTTGCAATAGCACCATCTACAGTCAGTATGACCAGAGCAGTTGTTAAATATGACCACACCTGTGTCTCTTAACATAATACATACAATTATACAGCACATCCATAACACATCCAACAGTTTTTTCATTCAAAACCCTACTGGGATTTTGGGGTATATTATGATATACCTAACTATAGCATAAATTAATAAAATTCTTCCTTACTATTTTAGTAAACAGACTGTTAAAAATTAAATTCTTAATTCTTTAACACTTTGCTTCATACAAGAAGTTCTAAATTATGTGTATGGGAAAACAATCCTGTGAGTAGCTCATAGCGGAGGTTTAGTTACATTCTTCTGAATCCAGTCCCAAGAATAAATAAATAAAACATTCTCTACTCCCTCTGTTCTTTTGTTAAAGATTCATTACATTATCTAAAGCAAAAGCATACGGAAGATGGGAATAAATTAAAGTTATTAGTTGTACTATGTATACTTTATTTAACTTTTAATTTCTAGAGACAAGAANTTAAAAATTGAATTAATGGGAAAACAATCCTGTGAGTAGCTCATAGCGGAGGTTTAGTTACATTCTTCTGAATCCAGTCCCAAGAACAAATAAATAAAACATTCTCTACTCCCTCTGTTCTTTTGTTAAAGATTCATTACATTATCTAAAGCAAAAGTATATGGAAGATGGGAATAAATTAAAGTTATTAGTTGTACTATGTATACTTTATTTAACTTTTAATTTCTAGAGACAAGAATAAAAAAATTATACTATGTTAGCACATTATTACAGTATGTAATGCCTTTTTTTTTTGGCATGACTGCATAACTGAAATTAGCTGAGCAATATTGCCATCATAAACAAAAATATATTGTCGCTTTATTTTCAGAACACTTGACACAATAACACTAGAAAAATTAAGAAATACCTGGGAGGATATAAACATAAATATTTAATTATAAAAATATTTACTAGTACATATATTTGTATTAAAATATTTTCACATTTTTATGAAAGTACACAAAAGATATCAACAACATTTTAAACAATAATTTTGTAATGTATACGTTTACGACAGTATGAAACTCCACAGTATCACAAAGAGCAATTAAAATCTAATAAATTAGTTGAAAATTCTATTTTATGACAAAATATTAAATGTTTGAAAATATGTGGAATTGACCAAATATTTACAGATGAATATTTTCGAAAATTCTTTGGAATATTTAAGTTACTGACAAGTTGTACAGCTCACAGTTTCTAGGTTGTGGCTTTTCAGTTAGATTGTTGCACAAGTCTAACACTTGTCANTTTGTTACTACATTATTACAGGATGCAATGCCTTTTTTTTTTGGCATGACTGCATAACTGAAATCAGCTGAGAAATATTGCCATTATAAACAAAAATATATTGTCGCTTTATTTTCAGAACACTTGACACAATAACACTAGAAAAATTAAGAAATACCTGGGAGGATATAAACATAAATATTTAATTATAAAAATATTTTCTAGTACATATATTTGTATTAAAATATTTTCACATTTTTATGAAAGTACACAAAAGATATCAACAACATTTTAAACAATAATTTTGTAATGTATACGTTTACGACAGTATAAAACTCCACAGTATCACAAAGAGCAATTAAAATCTAATAAATTAGTTGAAAATTCTATTTTATGACAAAATATTAAATGTTTGAAAATATGTGGAATTGACCAAATATTTACAGATGAATATTTTCGAAAATTCTTTGGAATATTTAAGTTTCTGACAAGTTGTACAGCTCACAGTTTCTAGGTTGTGGCTTTTCAGTTAGATTGTTGCACAAGTCTAACACTTGTCAACATGCACAAGCTCTATTTTTTCAGATTACATACAAGAAACACAAAATTCATTAACGATGATATGTAACTACATATATCGCTCTGCTAAAATACCTTAACTTATGATAGTTCCTGAACTCAGTAAAAAAACTACTGCCAGGGTTGTTCCACGTGAAAAATAATTTGACAAATTTCTTAACAACCTGCGTCCGGAAACCACTCCAAAGGATGAAAAATGCCATCGAAATTGTAAGAAATAAATAACGTGTACCATCAAATAAAATGTGCATGGATGACATGTCATTTTGAATTTTGGTAAACTAGGTACATTAACTGTCACATGGTAACAATAACAGACGCATGTTTGATATTACAGGGGTCCTCTGTGGCCGTGCATGTTGCGAGGAGGGCCAAGCCAACAGTTTGAGCAGTCTTCCCATAATGAATCACGTTTACGAGCTCCGAGTCGGCAGCCCAGTTGTTCGGAGCTCGGTAGGTCCCGTCACCACTTGACTCTGTGCATAACCGTGCGACGTAAAACCCAATAATGTTATTTTACTTTGATTTGATGTAACACTTACGCTGTACGTCCAGCACAGACAAGGACCGTAATGTCGGAGACACTTACACAAATGATATTGTAGTTGTTCAAAGGGGTAGCAGCCCCTACAGCATGTAGAAGCTGACTTGTGTTTACAATACTCATGTCTACATCGCGTACACCTTCATTCTACTACCTAGTCTACATAACTTCAAAATGACATGTCGTCCGCGCACACTTTATTTGATGGTACACGTTATTTATTTCTTACAATTTCGATGGCATTTTCCACCTTTAAGAGTGGTTTCCGAACTTAGGTTGTTAAGACATTTGTCAAATGATTTTTCATGGGGAACAACCAGGTGGAGTCTCTGTACTGAGTTCAGGAACATCCTGAATGTGTATATGAGTATAGATATACACACACATACACAGTGTATGTGTATATATACACACATGCACAGGATGTGTATACAGGATGTGCATATATATACACATACACAGGAATTGCATGCATGTGTGTGTATATATATAAAAGGAAAAACTGACTGACTGACTGACTGACTGTGACTATCAAAGTCCAGCCTCAACCATTCGTCCTAGAATCATGAAATTTGGAGTAACCATTTATTATGCAATGTAGGCAGCCCCTAATGACGGATTTTCAAAATTTAACTCCTACAGGGATGAAATGGGGGGGTCAAAGTTTGTATGGAAAAAAAATATTGGCTGATCCTATTATTTCAAAAAGTTTTGAAAGTACTGTAAAAAATAAATAATTAGACATGTTTTACAGTTACTTAGAAATAAACCCATAGTAAAACCATTCTATTAACTAGAAACTTTGTAACAGTATTCTAATTAATATAAAATTAAGTTTAGACTTTGTCTGCAGGGAATTCGTGTTTTCAATACAATATGAAAATAAGTCACACGGGCAAACACTCAAATTTGCAGGAGTTGACTTGAGGCAGGTCAGTTTTACGTGGCGTGCTCATGTGCAAGCTCACCCCTCAGCCTGGTTGTTTTGGTGACACCCTCGAATATGGTAAAGAACACTGTTTACAAAGAAGTATTGTGAAAGCCTAAATTATATGTTGACTTAGGCCAATAATAAATAACAACTCCAAACTTAATGGTCACAATTCTATTATTTTTGGACTTTCATTTTATTGCACTTTCTATTTTAAAGACGTACTCACTACTTATTGTCCATGCGGACAAAGTCGTGGACAAATGCTAGTAAATTGTACGTGGGAAGACCTGGAGCGCNTTCTATTATTTTTGGACTTGCATTTTATTTCACTTTCTATTTTAAAGACGTACTCGCTACTTATTGTCCATGCGGACAAAGTCGTGGACAAATGCTAGTAAATTGTACGTGGGAAGACCTGGAGCGCTGTGACTAGCATGCATCTGCAATCAGAAACATCCCCATCGAAAGAAAGTTGCTCGTAAAGTGCCAGAACAACGGGCTGATAGTGATGTAGTTGAGACAACTATAGGTCCTACATACTCGACTGAGCTGCTTGTAGCTCTGCACAGGCACAGGATCTACTTTTACTTATTATTATGTATCCTTGCACCACAAGGAAAATGAACACTGCCACTGGCTTCATCACTTTATTTGTGAGCCATATTAATGTCATGCTAAAGGTTGTTTACATATAAAGTCAGCACTTTTGAAATCAACCTTTGAAAAATGTCACTGCCCTTACCTGCATGTATTTTAACAAGCACATTGACTGACATGTGACCTCTTAAGTTGGTAACAATGGAGAGAAAGTAATTCCATATCGTAACGATGAATTAAAAGTGTTAGGAAAAATTTGTGAGTACTGAAATTATTTATTTTATTTTCTCTATTTTTAATGCATGTAAGTGTATGAATTAGCAAAATTGTAACATATTTACATTTCTANGATTTATTTTATTTTCTCTATTTTTAATGCATGTAAGTGTATGAATTAGCAAAATTGTAACATATTTACATTTCTAACAATTTCACAGTTTTACATGAATGACGCATGAATTAGGGATGTAGAAAAAATATTGATATATCAATATGATATTATATCAACAATACATCAATATCAATCATAGATAAATTTCAACAATATTTTATCAAAACCAATATTATTTTACAGGTATCAGAAATAAATATTTTTAAAAAGCTCTTTTAATAAGCACAGTTTGGAACAAAAATTGAATTAAAAATGACTACGTTTACTTTGGCAACATGCACCAAAAACAGGCGTAGTGCATTGCCTCGTGTCAATATATGTTTTTCCAAGCAATTGTACAATGGTCTAGTCCTTNCACCAAAAACAGGCGTAGTGCATTGCCTCGTGTCAATATATGTTTTTCCAAGCAATTGTACAATGGTCTAGTCCTTTAAAACATAAAATATTTTATTCCGATGTACCGAAAATTGATATATTTTTGAATAACTGAAATAATTACAGAATTGCACAACCAAAATAGTCCCTTTCAAAAAAAATTAGAGGTTTTTTTTCTTNTGAATAACTGAAATAATTACAGAATTGCACAACCAAAATAGTCCCTTTCAAAAAAAATTAGAGGTTTTTTTTCTTTCTTTTACTACATAAATATGATACTCCAAAATTTGTAGATTTTTCCAAGCTAAAAATTCTAAAAACTTGATACAAATATTTTAATCATAAAGGTAATTAATTTAAACAATTGTATAAAATATTTGAGTAACATTTAAAACTGAAACCACGACAAAACCTTGTGCTCCATTTAAACATGCCCATAAGAAATTCTTTTGAAAAAAAATAAAGGGTAACATAGTGAAAATTTAATAAAAGCTTTTGGTTGTGTAATTAAATGATTGATAATACTCCGTGTTGTATTAATTTTTTGACTCATGCCTACAAGTGCGCTATGCGAGTGGAACAAACAATTGTACATTTTTATCCCAACTAATACCGAGAGGCATGAAACTGATCTACTCAACAAAAATCTTACGATATCATATCAATATTGTAAATATCCAAGCAACACATTAGTCTTTGCCAANAATTATATGTTGACTTAGGCCAATAATAAAAAACAACTCCAAACTTAATGGTCACAATTCTATTATTTTTGGACTTTCATTTTATTGCACTTTCTATTTTAAAGACGTACTCACTACTTATTGTCCATGCGGACAAAGTCGTGGACAAATGCTAGTAAATTGTACGTGGGAAGACCTGGAGCGCACTGACTAGCATGCATCTGCAATCAGAAACATCCCCATCGAGAGAAAGTTGCTCGTAAAGTGCCAGAACAACGGGCTGATAGTGATGTAGTTGAGACAACTATAGGTCCTACATACTCGACTGAGCTGCTTGTAGCTCTGCACAGGCACAGGATCTACTTTTACTTATTATTATGTATCCTTGCACCACAAGGAAAATGAACACTGCCACTGGCTTCATCACTTTATTTGTGAGCCATATTAATGTCATGCTAAAGGTTGTTTACATATAAAGTCAGCACTTTTGAAATCAACCTTTGAAAAATGTCACTGCCCTTACCTGCATGTATTTTAACAAGCACATGGACTGACATGTGACCTCTTAAGTTGGTAACAATGGAGAGAAAGTAATTCCATATCGTAACGATGAATTAAAAGTGTTAGGAAAAATTTGTGAGTACTGAAATGATTTATTTTATTTTCTCTATTTTTAATGCATGTAAGTGTATGAATTAGCAAAATTGTAACATATTTACATTTCTAACAATTTCACAGTTTTACATGAATGACGCATGAATTAGGGATGTAGAAAAAATATTGATATATCAATATGATATTATATCAACAATACATCAATATCAATCATAGATAAATTTCAACAATATTTTATCAAAACCAATATTATTTTACAGGTATCAGAAATAAATATTTTTAAAAAGCTCTTTTAATAAGCACAGTTTGGAACAAAAATTGAATTAAAAATGACTACGTTTACTTTGGCAACATGCACCAAAAACAGGCGTAGTGCATTGCCTCGTGTCAATATATGTTTTTCCAAGCAATTGTACAATGGTCTAGTCCTTCAAAACATAAAATATTTTATTCCAATGTACCGAAAATTGATATATTTCTGAATAACTGAAATAATTACAGAATTGCACAACCAAAATAGTCCCTTTCAAAAAAAATTAGAGGTTTTTTTTCTTTTTTTTTACTACATAAATATGATACTCCAAAATTTGTAAATTTTTTTCAAGCTAAAAATTCTAAAGACTTGATACAAATATTTTAATCATAAAAGTAATTAATTTAAACAATTGTATAAAATATTTGAGTAACATTTAAAACTGAAACCACGACAAAACCTTTTGCTCCATTTAAACATGCCCCTAAGAAATTCTTTTGAAAAAATATCTAGAAATTAATTTCTATGTTTACAAGTACAAAATAAAGGGTAACATAGTGAAAAAAATTATTTTCGAAAACCAACACATTAATTTACTAACTATTATGAGGCAGTTGTATTAATTTTTTGACTCATGCTTACAAGTGTGCTATGCGAGTGGAACAAACAATTGTACATTTTTATCCCAACTAATACCGAGAGGCATGAAACTGATCTACTCAACAAAAATCTTACGATATCATATCAATATTGTAAATATCCAAGCAACACATTAGTCTTTGCCAACGTGTGAATAACTGCTGTTGTTTGTGTTGCCTCTTGAATTTTAATCAACAAATGGAAGATTCACATTATTTTTGGAATGAGAACCGGTACACTGACATAACTTCATAATCACCCAAAGCAATAAGATTGTGTACAGACACAAGGAAAATTAATGCATGTAAGCTTTGAACTAGAGCGGCAAACACAACAGAAGCTTAGCTAGACTCTAGCAAAACTTAATAAAAAGCTTTATAGTTGAGAACTAGTCTATTGTACCTTATCACGTTCACTCCTAACAAATCACTCTGAAAGCAGCCNAAAAAGCTTTATAGTTGAGAACTAGTCTATTGTACCTTATCACGTTCACTCCTAACAAATCACTCTGAAAGCAGCCTGTAATATTGATTTTGTCAACCATTTTTTATGAAACTGTGCATGCGATGGTGTTTTCTAAAATTGTGTTCAAATTTTGTTGTGTACTTCAAAACTGTGATGTATAAAACTTCAAATTTATGATTGCAATAATGTGTGGCACATTTATGCCAAATTACATGTTTAATGTAAATACATTATTGATGTTGAAAACTATTTTCATAAAATATTCTATCTGAGATAAAACTTGGTACAAGAATTTTTTAACTGATAATGCTAAACTTTTTTGCATATATTTAAATGTATTTATAAATATATATTTGTATTGTATTTGTATTGATTTTCTAATATGCACCACCTATATTCATCCCTAGTTTGTTACAATTTCTGCAGCAAAAATTTCCAGACATACGAAGTTTAACTTCATTTGTTGAATAGAATTGTTATGAACACATTAAATGTACACTCATTTGCAAAAAAAATACTTTGAATGTATATATGTAATTGAACCACACACTCATTTCAAAATGCATACAAGTTGTACAATGCTGTGCAGGACTGATGGTTTTGTGAGCGTGTGTGTATGTACCAGTTTAGTTGCTGTGTGTTTAGCTTTGTAGTAAAACTCTTGTATGTATAACTTTAGCAAATATGAATGTTTGAAGTGCATGCAGTATTAACTGTTCCATGTAAATACTGTACATTTCTTACTTGTAATTCTAGACATACAGTTGTCAATAAAAAAAATAGATGTGCTCTGTGATCCTATTTGTTTNTACATTTCTTACTTGTAATTCTAGACATACAGTTGTCAATAAAAAAAATAGATGTGCTCTGTGATCCTATTTGTTTGTTTTTCTTAGTGTTACAGGTAAATAAAATAATCCTGAAAATTATGAATTTAGAGTTTATTTTCAGTATGTACCAAAATTCCTTTTCATGCCAAAATTTAATATAGAATGTAAAAAAATACATAGAACGACATTAAAATTCGGAAACATTGTATAGATGTAAAANACGACATTAAAATTCGGAAACATTGTATAGATGTAAAAAAATTTTTAAAGTAAAAATAAAAATGTAAAAGGAAAAAAGTTGGTGGCTAAAACAACTGGTATGATATCCTCTGATATGTACTGTTTATGACTTACAATTTATACATACAAGTTCATCTATCCTCTTTAAAAATCAATCATTCATTCACATACTGTTGAAAGTGTTGGCCTTGGAAAAAAAATTTTTATATCTGTACTACATACTGTTAAGACATTATCCGTGACTACTCTTCCCTCCGATAAAATATTTTTGGATTGTATGGTTTTTGCAAAATCATTTGTCAAAGTCAACACTTTACTGATTTTGTAATGTNTACATTTCTTACTTGTAATTCTAGACATACAGTTGTCAATAAAAAAAATAGATGTGCTCTGTGATCCTATTTGTTTATTTTTCTTAGTGTTACAGGTAAATAAAATAATCCTGAAAATTATGAATTTTGAGTTTATTTTCAGTATGTACCAAAATTCCTTTTCATGCCAAAATTTAATATAGAATGTAAAAAAATACATAGAACGACATTAAAATTCGGAAACNATTACATTAAAATTGGGAAACATTGTATAGATGTAAAAAAATTTTTAAAGTAAAAATAAAAATGTAAAAGGAAAAAAGTTGGTGGCTAAAACAACTGGTATGATATCCTCTGATATGTACTGTTTATGACTTACAATTTATACATACAAGTTCATCTATCCTCTTTAAAAATCATTCATTCACATACTGTTGAAAGTGTTGGCCTTGGAAAAAAAAATTTTATATCTGTACTACATACTGTTAAGACATTATCCGTGAATACTCTTCCCTCTGATAAAATATTTTTGGATTGTATGGTTTTTGCAAAATCATTTGTCAAAGTCAACACTTTACTGATTTTGTAATGTANGATAAAATATTTTTGGATTGTATGGTTTTTGCAAAATCATTTGTCAAAGTCAACACTTTACTGATTTTGTAATGTACAAATAAAATAAAACAAATAATTTGCAGAAAATTTAACAAGGGCAACCCAAAGGTCTTGTTTTAATTCATTTTAGGGTATGCTTTGCAAATGTTAATTTACAAAAAAAATCATGGGCAGCCACAAATAAAAAAAATATGCAAGGATTTCCTTATCTTCAAAATTTTTTTGAAAATGCAAAACTATTTTATTGTGCGATTTTATAGATGCCTTCAAGTAGCACTTGGCATCTTCTTTCAGTGTGAACTATCTCATATTATGTAAGTTAGTTTTCATTACTTGTACATTTTTCACGTTGACTGCCTCGGCGGACACCGGTGTCTGTTCAACATCGTTAAAGAAAGAGAGCCTCTGGTGCCATGTGGCCGCTCAGGTGTCCCATCTAGCCTGCTTGTGTCCGCTGTGGCCTGAGGGTAAACAAAAATAAGTCTGGTTTTCAGAACGTAATCTTTCCTACTGGCTTGAAATGTATTTGACTGCTTTGTGTCCGCTGTGTCCATCAGTGGCGTCAATGGAATGCAAAATTATTGTAAATGAATACACACTTTTTCAAAATCACTTTGTAATTATGTAACTCAAAAAGATTAATTAGTGCAGTGTGTACAACATGCATATAGATCTATCCATTCACAAATATATGATTATTTATGTACTTAATTAAAGCACTCGAGACAGTATGCAGGTTCATCGACACAGTCTCTGCAATAATTAGTTAACTTTCTTCACCTTGATTTTTTATATTTCGCCACGCACTTTCTTCTCATAGTGCAACACTGTCTTAGTGACCACCAGACCGCTCTTATCATATGTATGAAACTTGCCCCCAACTCCACAACCCACAACTATGCCATTCATGATGCACAAAAATTAGAGGCAAATAAGAAAATAAAATCAATAGCAATAAAGATTTTTTTTACGAGGGTAACTGCAAAAAACAACAACAAAAAAAAACTACTTTCATTTAGAGTTTTTAATTTCCGAGCACCTCTCAACTGTTTTTTTTTTAACTTCCTCCACCCCAAAATATACAAAATATGAAATAGAAACATGGTACAAAAATAATGACTTTGAAAAAAAAGAGTACAAAATATTACATAATTTATAAATCTACAATTCCCCAAATACTTTAAAGCATTATAAAAATTAATATAAAAATTTACCAGGGTTAAAATAATGGCTGCATACAAAGTAGTTAACTGGCACAAATTTCCCAAGAAAGCCTACATTAAAATTTTCTACAGTTTACATGTCTCAAAGTGAGACCAACTTCTTAGTGTACCTTCCCCAGTGTCTGCTGTCGCTTAGCTTGCCAGGGCATTTATAGCACAGATTCCGCAACCATCGTTCTCCCCAAAGCTGTGGAGAACGTCCTTGAAATGGAAGTAGATCGGCGTCCAATCAAATTCAAAGGCAGTGCTGACATCACAAGGGTCGCCCCAGCTGCCACTAGGTGGAAAGAAACGCCACGCGCCCAGTGAAACTCTGGCCCTCACCAAAGCTACCAGGCACCAGCGTCACTGGGGCAAACGCCTTACGTCTTTGCCAACCTAAGTACCCATGACCTGAGCCAGATTGTCGTGAGGTAGCGTAACTCCATTACAATAGCATCCTTGGCAGTATATTCTGCCGCTCTTGCAGAGTCTTCCTTTCTCTTGGAAGTGTGTTACTACATAGATTTTGTGTGCAACGTCACAATAAGTGTTGATGGGTCACCGTTTCCATTTTCTTTTTGTGGTACTGCTTTGACAGCCATCAACTCTTTTACTAAGGCTTTACGTGAGTTAGTGATGGTAGTCATTTTTCCTGTTGACAAAAAAATAAATGTGCATTTACTACTTACTGCAGTACTCAACAATAATTCAATGGCAACTTTCCTACACCACTTCAGTGATCTGCAAAGATGTGCTATAACTTGAGAGCTGGTCAGATGTATTCTGTTATACGTAAGTGTGCCTTGNTACCCATGACCTGAGCCAGATTGTCGTGAGGTAGCGTAACTCCATTACAATAGCATCCTTGGCAGTATATTCTGCCACTCTTGCAGAGTCTTCCTTTCTCTTGAAAGTGTGTTACTACATAGATTTTGTGTGCAACGTCACAATAAGTGTTGATGGGTCACCGTTTCCATTTTCTTTTTGTGGTACTGCTTTGACAGCCATCAACTCTTTTACTAAGGCTTTACGTGAGTTAGTGATGGTAGTCATTTTTCCTGTTGACAAAAAAATTAATGTGCATTTACTACTTACTGCAGTACTCAACAATAATTCAATGGCAACTTTCCTACACCTCTTCAGTGATCTGCAAAGATGTGCTATAACTTGAGAGCTGGTCAGATGTATTCTGTTATACGTAAGTGTGCCTTGTAGTAGGTTAGTAGACTTATCAAGAAGTTTGTTTTCTAACTCAATGCTTGTGTAATAATTGTCAGTAACAATCAATCTCCTTGAATTCAATAATGAGTCACATAATTATAGTACAACACTTGTCACTTGTTGGCACGGACTGCCCTGCATCCTGGTGTTTTCCTGCATATATTTTCAATTTTCCAAATGTATCCTTGGCCACAGCATTACACTGTACCTGTGAATTTTCATAGAGTAGTATTGTTATATTTTCAGTCATCCCTTGAATGGCACGATCGATTCAGCTACACACACACACACACAGTTTCTCCTGGCAAGCACAATGTCTAGAATTTTTACACAAGATTTTCTACTACATTTTGAACCTTATAAAGTTGATCGTTTTCCGGTTGGTTTTTGTTGCCAGAGAATTCCCAGATTCAAATAGTTCAAATCTATTTCGCCACATGGTAGAAGGGACAGCATTTATTCTAAAAAATGGATTGATCAACCAGTAATCACTTATTGATGGCACCTTTGTAAGTGCCATGAATGCAGTTATTCCTAGAAAATTTGTAATTTCTTCTTTGTTGGTTGATGGCCACATCTTCAGCCTACTACTTGTTGATATGTCAGTGTTTCTGAGCTTCTGAGCAGCATACCGGTTCGTTTGTTCAACAAAAATGTCCAGCAAGTCATCCCCTATAAATAANCAACAAAAATGTCCAGCAAGTCATCCCCTATAAATAATTTGTAGCACTCGACTTCTGATGGGTCAGTCAGTTCTGCTGTCACTTCTGGATTGACCTCGGCTTCCCCATTGAAAAATAATTGTTGTTTACGTCCCTGTGGATCATGCCAGGAACTAACGTAGACCTCATTCCAAGGCAACCTAGTTGCTTCACTGCTATCCGTTACACTTGCGCGGAATTCCTCAGGCTTAGAAGTCGCAACATCGCTCGAATTAGGCAGTTCCGGTGCAGTGATTGTACATGGGCCCCAAATGTTTTTACAACGGTGTTAGGTGGTTCTGGCCGCTGTTCCGAAGGAAGTCTCAAAAATGGGGTTGGTGATTTTGTAACACTGTTCACACCACATTCTTTTCAAATGTTTCCGTCAAATTGATGTACAGCTGCTTCTACCTCTTTGTCTGAAGATGATGACCCATCACAAATAAAGAAATCACTCTCAGAACTTGATATATCATAATCTGGGTCTGTGTCCAAGTAGACCACAGTTGATGTTGAGCATCAATCAATAAAAGAATTTGAGAAAAATGTGGTATGTAGCATATCAAAAACAATATAATATTATTTCCCATAGAAAAATAATTGATATAAAAAAATAAAACAGTATGCAATTCAACATTTTGTAGAACTGATAGCAAAGGTAAAATATTATTATTGCAAAATTAACTCGATATTAAACAAATCAAAACGTATATCTTTACAAGTAGACGTATTTTGGTCTCCTCATAACGACTTAGGGCTACAAAGTCTTTCTACGATTGTTTGCTTGTAGTTAGGAAGTTTATTGTTGCAAGTGCTAAAATGCATAGGGCTAAAACAAATTAAATTTGTTATGGTAACAGTCATTAGTAAATGTGTGTTTCAAGTTCACAAATAATAATAGTTACAATGTATGGTACTTTATTTGCCAATATGATTTGCAACATTGGTTTTCGAATATGCATCTCTGGAGTTATAGAAAACATACTACTAAATTGTCAATAAACACTAATTTTAAAGTAGCCAGAACACACAAACAAAAGATATTACTGTGCTGCTAAATCTTTCCCAACCTTCATCATCTTAAATTCTCTTCTGTTTCGCTGACTGCAAAATTGTTGGATGTGTCTGTGCTATTGTCCGTNCCAACCTTCATCATCTTAAATTCTCTTCTGTTTCGCTGACTGCAAAATTGTTGGATGTGTCTGTGCTATTGTCCGTCATCATGTCCACTCGTGTCTGCTCTGGCGGAGAGTGAAACATTTATTGTCTGGCGCCACAGAAGACACCAGTGACCTCGTAGAAATTTTTACAACTTTTTTCATTAAAATTTCAAAATGTATTAAAATATATTTTCCAAAACATTTATTTAAATGTGCACAATAAGCAAAACACTGAAAATGTATTTGGCTTGCAAATATGTAGACTGTAGTAGCCACGGTAGACAAGTAGCGCTCGGCATCTTCTTTCAGGGAGAATTATCTAATTTATGTAAGTAAGTTAGCTATCATTACATATACGTTTTTAAAACAGTAAAATTGTGACTTTGACATTTATTTATGCAACAACTATGCCCTCAAAACAGTTTTTTTTTTTTGCAAGAAAAGAGTTATTACTGATAATGTCTATAAAATTTTACAGTATGTGATTCAAATATAAAATAATTTTTTTATGGCCAACACTTAAAACATTTTCAAAATTAATATTTTCACGAAAAGACATGGTTGCAGAGTAGACAAGAATAAATCCATGTCATGCTAATCACTGAACATGTGATTTCTATTTGAAAATTGAATATTAAATACATCTTACCTAAAAATATTGAATACAAGAAAAAAAATATTGACAATTATTACTTTACATTATTACAAAAAAAAAATGTTTCACCATTGTACAATTTCTTGACTATGCAATATTTACTAGGCCCAATATTTACATAGCTGGCCATTAATATTGTAACACCAAGAAGGACATCAGCTATCACAACCAGATACATTGGACAGAATGCCCATCATACACAGGTGACACAATTACTCTTTCAACTCTGTATGAAGTACAGAAAAGTGGGAAATCAGTTCTGTGTGGCCCCACTACTGGCGGCAATAACCACTGCTAAACAATGCAGCATTGAGAAGAAACTCTGGAAGACCATCTAAGGTGCTGCTTCGATGTGCCCAAAGTTCATCCGTTGTGGCAGGCCAGTTATCGTCTGACCATGGACCTCATATTTTTGCTGGGCAACAGATCCAGTGAACGTGCAGAGCAAGTATGCAGTGTGACGTGGTAGTCATCCAGGAACCGTCAGACAATGTGTGTCACATGTGGTCGCGCATGATCCTGTTGGTACAGGGTCGCAGGCTGGCCCTGAAAGTATGGGGCAACAACAGGCTCCAACACCTCCGTGATGTAACAGCTGCTGGATGGTGAACTAGCAGGACTTGAATGCGATTGCACCCCATTACAAAACTCCAGGTGCTGGGCTGGTATGGTGATGTGCATAATGCAAGATTCAGCAAGGCGTGTACCACAGTGCTGCCAGACATGGAAGCGACCATCGTGGTGCTTCAAGGAGAACAAAAAGAAAAAGAAGAAGCAATTGTTGAAAAGGCAATGGTATGTCACTTGTCCCTCCAAGCCCAAAGTTCCACCCACCATTGCGTCTACAGGTACCTGTGGTGAGCAGTCAGTGTCAGTCGCAGTAATGGGTGCATGGACAAGAGGCAGTGATGCTGCATATAGTGAAAAACGGTGCATACAGACTCAGATTGATGTGCCACATGCCTGAACTCCTGAGCGAGGGTTGTCTGTCATGGTCTGTAATTACCATGTGCATCAGATGTCTGTACTCCCATGTGTTGGTGCAACAGGGCCGTTGGCTTCCTACATATTACTCAGCCCATCCCTCCTCGACCCACTGACACCGTATCCGCTTGTGGTTGCATTTATTCCAATGCGAGAACAGTTTCATGGTAGGATCAATCCAGGTAGGCCATGATTCTCCCACGGTCAAAGGCAGAAATCTGTTTGTATGGTTGCTGTGTTGTTCAACGCTGCATGCTCACTCCTCCTGTGAACAAGAATGGCAGGGAAACACAATGCCACTACCTCTCAGCTACTCCCAACCTCCACTTATACACCACTTATCAGTGTCGCTACTGGTGCACGAGCTGCACCACTCGACCGAACAACTAGTCACATCACTGTCCTACCCTGCTCTACGCATTCTCTCAAAGTGGCATCCTTCAAGTGCATCCTTCTGTGTTACAGTTCTAATGGCCAGCAAGAGTACTATATAATTTGTGTGCGACTTAAAATGAAGCATATGAGAATGTAAGCAGCAGTTAAAAAAATTTTTAATACATCAATGTCCTAAGCTTCTTTCCCTTGAATTGTCGGAACTCCACTAGCTGTAAATCCAAATGAATACTTGAGGAATGGCAGGGCATCTCACCACTGATTAAAACAAATCTCAATTTCATATGTTGTCATATTACAAACTGCCACTCCACCTTCTGTTATTGGACGCCAGGCATGTGAAATGAACAGCTTATACTCCTGTTCTACTGGGGGTGGGGCTCAATAGGATTGTGGGGTAGTAGTGAAGCAGCAAGTTGAAGGTCATATAGTATTGTGAATCTGCTGTTGGTCATGTGCGACTATTAATAACAACCAATACACGCTCTGTTTACACTGGTTCAAAACTAACCTCATTTTCAAGGTAGCAGTCAAGTGGTGCGGTACTGTTTGTTCTTAAACATTCCGGTACTGTATTTAGATGCGTTTTTTCACAGTGAATATGACCGGTAATAAATGCAAATGAGTGGTACTTGGTAGTGTACAAAATTAAAAATAACTGAAGTGTTGAAAAGAGGAAGAAATGCAAAACACAAGGCTCTCGCAAGAACATGACATTGGGGGACAAACTGTTTGTGATTTAAAGAAAGAATTAACTTCTGATTTCACAAGTGGTTAGCAAAAATATAAAACCACGAAAAGCCAAACTTCCATGATCTTGACAAGGCAATGGTATAATGGTTCAATCAACAATGCGCTCAAGCAATGCCAGTATCTGAAATGATTTGCAGCAAGCAAAGTTCGTTTCTGAAGCTCTGGGTATGGAATAGAATTTTGATGCATATTCTGGATTCAAAATAATCACAGAATTTGCAAAATGAGTATCCAAAATGAAAACTTAAGTACAGATAAAACAGCTGTCGAAGCATTTTGCTGCATGTTTCAGGAGCTCATTGAAAGGAAAAATGTAATTCCAGATGGAATTTACAGTGTCGATGAATGTGGGCTACGTTCCTACAAGGACACTTGAATGTGAGAGTGAACTAAGTGCATCAGGCCATATGGTTATTAAAGAAAGATTAACAGTAATGTGTTGCTGAATTGCATCATGGACACGTAAGTTAAAAATAACCTATCTTGCAAAGGTTCGAGAGCTAACTTAACAAACATGCCAGTGAAGTATTTAAACCAAAAGATATTATGGATGGATTAAGCCATAATTAAGGAACTGTTTAAAAAAACTTGGTATCTGAAGTCTATGAATTTACGAGAAGTAAGTTTGCTAGAGGAAAAAGTGCTTATGCCAAATAAAACTATTGAAACCAGAGGATGATAGAATTTTCGTGAAATATTTGCCATCAATTCTCACTGCACTAATCCAGCCAATGGATCAAAGTATGATTTCTAGCATGATATGCACATATCATTCAAGATTGTTTCAGAAACACACTGATGTAGGAAATAATTTAAAATCTTACTGGAAAAATTTCAGTGCTCTGGATACTATGTACGTACAAAATTGCTGCAGCATGGGATCGAGTCAATACATTTATACTTGTTGAATCCTGGAGGAAAATTCTTAACACAGTAGAAACTAAACTGTTGCAACCCCATTTATAACAACCACCTCTCTTTTACAACCTGTTGTTGAGGAGCATAAAAAATTCAGGTTAAAATTTTTNCAACCCCATTTATAACAACCACCTCTCTTTTACAACCTGTTGTTGAGGAGCATAAAAAATTCAGGTTAAAATTTTTTGAGGGAAATCAGTTGAAAAATAATATCGTTACACTTTTCTTGGTTGCTGTGCGTTGCATTGTATTTCTCTNTTTTTTGAGGGAAATCAGTTGAAAAATAATATCGTTACACTTTTCTTGGTTGCTGTGCGTTGCATTGTATTTCTCTTAGCATGCTCTGTATTGCAGGCAGCACATATCTCAGAATAGGTACCATCCCCTTAGAATGTCAGTACCAGCCATTACCCTCTGCCTCCCTCCCCTTCTCCGCCATCAGAGCGTTTCTGCGCACAACGCAGCAGTTATTGTACGTCAGATGCTGTTGTCATCTTGCTTGCTTGTGGATACGCTACCTTCACTATTTCCTTTCTACGACTTGGATTTGTGCTGTTTTTGGTTTCACTTGGTTTTGATTATAGTTTGTTGATAAGTTATTAAACTTAGTTTTCTCGACTCTGATTTGGTGGCATGGTTTGTTAGAGTTTGTAAACAACCATAGACAACCCACACTTTTTTTTTATTTCATAAAAACTTGTGAGATTTCAATAAAATGAGTAGAAAGTGAGTCAGCTTGTTGCTCATAGAAAAGTACAAAAACCCCTCCCGTGAAGTTACAACAAATAAAACCAAACTTATGTTTAAAAATTACATTTTAAAAACTGAAAGTGCAAATCTCAGTTTTGATTATCATGTAAAAAGTGATTCTATTTGGTTGTCCCTTGAATACTTTTAAAACAGGGCTGTGCTAGAAAATTATTTTCATTAAGAAATTGAAGACAAAGTTGATATAGATTTGTCCCTACCAGAAGGAGAATACCTNTGCTAGAAAATTATTTTCATTAAGAAATTGAAGACAAAGTTGATATAGATTTGTCCCTACCAGAAGGAGAATACCTTCAATCTTCTAATCCTGTGCATGGGTCTGGCCTTAGCTGTAACAGGCCATCTGTCTTCCCATGCTGCATAGTTGTATCTTCTCATCTGTGTTCACATTACCCAAGTCGNTTAGCTGTAACAGGCCATCTGTCTTCCCATGCTGCATAGTTGTATCTTCTCATCTGTGTTCACATTACCCAAGTCGTGGAAGCTGTCGGAAAGTAACACGCAATGAAAAAGAAGAGTGGGATCAAATGTTTTTTGTTCCCCATGTCACTGGCAGATTCAGAGTTGCCAGTTCCCTGTATTCTATAGTCACAGCAAGTCACAAAGAAAAGGGACCTGTTTTATTAAACGAGTACTTATATTTATGTACACTAAATTTAGTACGGTTCATCACCATACATTAATCAATTATCGCTGTGGTGAACATATTGTAATGAACCAAATTCAGGAAAGTGACTTTCACTTTAATATTTTTCGTTGCACTAAGTTATTGTGATTTGCCTCGACCAGCATACTTCCACGTAAATAATTACTTGATGGATATTTTGCAGGATTCATCCAGACATACAGTTTTTACAATTTAGTTTGTGCAACCTGTAGCCAAATGTTCTGTCGCCTGCCGGTCAATAAATGCACGCAGCCCATGTGTGTGGTCCGTAAGGGCTATAATAGACTGGCATTAAAAACATGGCGGGCAACACGTGGCAGGTTAGATGCTAGGACATGTGGTTAAATGCCGCAAACTAAACAAATGCTTTACATGTGAGAGTGAAGGCACTTGTAGCAGATGAGTAAGATGGAACACAGCACATCACGTTGAACACACACGTGTCCGATCTTTCGCCAAAACAGACAAGTGGCAAACACACCAGGGTGTTTTCAAGTCAATCAATTCCATGCTGTGTGGGAAGTGTTAGCTACTCAGTCGTTCATGTTTGATGTAGAAAAATTTATCTACGAAAATGAAATAAACATTTGATTAAAACTACATACTGACATACAGTTTTAAGAAGTAAATTCCTTTAGTATATTTCTGGTGATCACCAAATTTTAATTGGAATAAACTAGTAGTAAGTCTGATAGATAAAACAGAACAAAGTACAGAAAAGTTGCATATCTGTGTCATGTCCATTTTGCTACTGTATACCAGGCTGCGCCATGTAAGGTGCTTAAATGGCACTTTTCACATCACATTTAAACAACAGTTTCTTGACCACCTGTCTATTTAACGTCTCAACAGGAAACCCACCACATTTTCAACGCTCGTCTCAGAAAGAACTAAGACTTGTCTATAGTAGTCCTAAGCACTTGGTGAGCTGTTTTGATTATGCGAACAGCCCAACTGGCAGAGGGAGGACAAGCCGACCACCCCCCTGCCCCCTTCACCTGACCAGAGTGAGAGCCAAGCGGCCACACGTACTACGTCACTGCTACATCACGTGTATATACAGCCCACAAGACCTGCATAATAATCTCTTCTATGGTAAACCGTCTGATATTTCCATATAAAGTTATTAAAATAGACTTTATACTTGCTAAAAGTTAAACCTTGCACTGTGTTAGGCCTTTTATGGATACAAGAGCCGACCTCCCATGGTGTAGATGGTTGGTGCGCTGATGGTCTGGGGTGCAAGAAGTTCCGGGTTCGAATACTAGCCATTTGTGTTAGTTTAAGTTAGGTAATAAGTGAGTTTATAAGCCATCCCCTGATAAGCCTTCACAGGCATAACACCGGGGGACGTTAATAAGCCCTTTCCAATCCAATCCAATCCAATGGATACAAGCGGCGATCCAATATGCGCTTTCAGGGTATAATTTTTTTGGGAGACATATGCATATTAAATAAATTTATATTCAATTAAAAAACTTGTTATTTTACCATTATAGATGACAAAACATGAACTTCATGGAAAAAATTGCAAAATTTAGGGAAATAAAATCTGTCCAAAATTTCCCAAAATACTATATATATAATGACCACCCATCACAACGTCCCTATTCCCAGAAACAGTTAGGAGTCGTATCAGTGAGGCTCTATCTACTGTACGACTGAAGAAGAGGATTTCCTCGATTTCACTAGCAATGCAATACCAGCTGAGGGTTTAACACTAATAGTTAATAAAGTCCCAGTGGGCAAGAAAATATGATGGGGAAAACATTGTGGAGTGATTTGAATGTGATGCAAACCTGCCCAGTTTTGCTGTACTACTAACAGTTGATATCAATCAGAAGAGAATGAGGAATAAAATGAAAACAAAAGTGAAGATCGTGAACAAAGTGACACACACTCTTGCATGAAGATAAGCAGAGGGTCTCCTTAACTACCCATAAATAGAAGAAAATAGCATTGTTAGAGACAAAATGATGTAACAGATTCGTTCTAAAATTAGGTAGAAACAGACTTCATTGATAGACTTTTTAATGCTGTGTGATTGTGACGATGATGGACAATATGGTTGTTTTTTAATGACACCGCACCTATTTTTGTAGATGACTCTGCTTTTTAGTTGTGTTGAGTGTTGTGATTCAACCCCGAAAATACTGCCAAAACGTATTCTGTAAGTGTATACCTATTAGTATATGTCCTACCTTCTATTTGTATAGATTGCCTGCATGTATGATATGTAGACAGTTCTTTTGCCCTATGTTTTGACCGTGATTATTGGTTAACCCTTAAACCCTTAGCCAGATAATATCTTAAAAAATCAGACGTTGACTGTAATATGCTCAATATCATGCCCCTCACTCAGAAAATTATTCAGACTACTCAACCTGTCAGTTACAAGAAAATAAAATGAAACTCAAATATACTGAAACAAACTTATAATTAGTACATATTAAAAATGCATACACTATTTACTAGCATATGGGCCCCAAAATTTATACCAATTCTAAGTACAAAACAATGGGGTGCAACTTTTATGAGAGTTTTTCAGTTTAGGGGTTCAAATAAATTATTGTTTACTTCGTTGTGTGGTTCAGTATGTATGTAAGTAATTATCTTGTGTTGGTTTTTAATAAATAAAGCAATGTCAGAAGTTATTTGCATTACATAAAATGTCCTGAACAAGTAACGTCGTTAAGCCACGTGTGATGCCAGTGATCCACTGTCACTTCTCTTGAGCTGCTGTCTGCTGTGTGTGCATTCAGCTAGAGGGAGAAAGATCTAAAAACAAACCAGATAGCTGCTTTTATTAGTTTGGGAAAAATATTTCCAGTGTAGTTGGAAATGCAGATTTTTAAAAATAAAATACTGACGCAACCCATATGCGAAAACAACCCTTACAGAAAAAAAAAAGTAGATATTTAGGCAGAAAAATACAGGTGTGACCTTGACACGAGGATGATCCTTCTGTGGTAAATACTGTATTTACAGACCTGCCAAGCGGAGAGAATGTAAGGGCTGGACTTGATGCTGTTGTCAGCAGTCAGTGTAGTTTCCCTCCGTTCTCCTGGTGCACAACAGTCTTCCTAGTAAACTGGCACACAAGCACACTGGCAGCACAACAAGTAGCTCACCCTAAAACCACACTTCACACACCATCTTCAACTCCCTGGGACCACACCCACTTGCACAGTGTCTTCATACTAGCACGTGCAGTAGCATTCACCCAACACAGTGTCCTCAGCATACTCGCTTCATCAGGTGTTGGTATAGCACTGGAACTGTCTCTCAAGGTCACCTGGTTGCCCTTCTTCACTGGACTTCTGTTGTGATCTAGTGTTCCACTGCCACCACCATGGTCATTTTTTATTCTAGTGAAGAGTCTCCTCAACCACACACCACCACGCAGGTCACAGTGTCCCCACGAGCCAGTTCCCAGGGAAGACATAGGTTTGGTGAACTTGTCATGCTGCTTCTCATATGCCTCCTGGGTCTGAAGGTCTAGCAGACTTTCCTGCGCTGCAACCTTGCTGGGCCCACGAGCCCAAAATCTGTCATTCCACGCCCTAAAAAAATATTTTTTTTTAGCCTAATATTTTCACCATTGTATGTCCCCACTTCAACCACACTGTCTTGACACGTCTCAAAACCTTCCATTTCTCAGGAGATGGGTGCAATTCTGGAACATACAGTCTCCATTGTACCAGCTGTATTGTACCATTGTACCTTTGATGTTCAAGGCTGGCTCTCTGTTTAACTGAAGAATTTTCAGAATTTAGATTTTTTGGATATGCTGCTGTGGGATCCTTCATATTGTCTGGAGCACTTTACACTACCTTTGAGGTAACCTGCACAGTATAGCCCACTAATGAGGAGCTCCTTCGTTGGCTCGGTTCAACCACTTGCCACCCGTTCCCTTATCTTCCTGTGTGGCTTCTGTGGAGCTACAAACTGTAATAACGGGAATGCCTGAGGGCACCATTTGCAACTTCAGACTAACTTTTCAGGAACCTCTTAATTATTCTCTAAAGTGCACATCAAGATCAATAGATAGCTCTTTCTCATTCCATTCCCACCATCTGGGAATTCTTTACATTTGGCCATTACTTATTCAATTCCAAAAGTATACCCTCTGATGTGTTCAAGGCATTGCATAATTACATGGTCGTACATAGATAATGTTAAGCACCACACATTTTCCCAACCATCACATTGCAGTTTTGTCAAAGGCTAATTAGTCAGTGCGGAAGATGACACTAAGCAAAGATGCCTGCAGCCTGTCTGGTAACCACAACTTCTATTCTCTTCTGATCTCTTTGGTCTTGGGCAGGTGCAGACCACCTGATACAACTGGCCATGTTCCTCCAGCATCTGGTGAATACTGGGACGTCAAGAAAGTAGAATCTTGATACAAAGTACACAAATGGACTTGATATTTTATACTTAATACTGAAAAAATACTTTATGCCGAACATATTACATCTGCCAGGGATTTGAAACATGTACTCTAAAGTGAAAAGTACTTCAAAGTGAAATAATTCACATTCAAGACTGCCACAAAGTCTTTTCTAAACTGCAGTGCAGACAAGTCTTCAAACTGTTATGGTTGTCCATGTCTGCTCTTGCATCATCAATTCCATGTCGTCCCTTTCCTGGGTAATTACTTGCGACACATGCCAGGCACTCCTCTGAACTCTTCCAGCTCTAGAGACAGCACTCATCTTCACCTCTGGCTTGCATCTCTCACAGATGTCTTCCTGCAGGATGTCCAGAGACTGTGGACCACAAAGAATGTGAACTACAGCATGCCAGCCCACTGAGTGTGCTTGGTCTACTCCTCCATTTTTGAAACCATGTTAGTTGCCATTTGTCACCATGAAAAGCAAAGACAACACAACTTTGTTGCAGGCAAGACCACAGTTGACTAGTGTTCTGGTAGCAGATGGTGGTTTTGTTTCAAGGACCCAGGTTGTCAACTCCTACTGGTCAAGGAGAGCAGTAATGTATATGCAATGTTTCTTTCACGGACACTGGAGCCCATTTTCCTCTAGTGCAATGAAACCAACAAATAAAAATAATATATTGTGTACCTCACTCTATTTATTATGCACATGGGAGTTGTAAACTACAGAGGAGAACTTAAATGCCCTAACACTAATACCTGACAACCCCATGATCATGACTACGAACTTTGTCCCATTGTGATTGCAAAACCACATAGTACGGAATCACGTTTCACGTATCACACAAACGCTTGTTTCACATTAACAAGCTTCTCTTTATGTCAACGTAAATTTTACATTAGTTGAAACTAGTGTGATAGGTCTCATTGAAACTTGCAAGTCAATGTACGGCTGACTTATGTGAACGTGTTACTTGTAACGTGCCTTGTGAAAAACAGTCATTGTAATCCGTGCACAATAGGTCATACTGCAACGTACATAGGATGTGTGGCAATGCCTGGGTGCAGTAGGGGAAAATGTTGGAAGGATATATCAGGAGTAGNGGGGGGGGGGTGACCATGTAGGAGTGGGGTGGTGAGACAGAAGGTAGCCATACTGTGTGTGTCCCAAGGACATGAGCGTGCCACTGTGTAGATGGTGAGAGCGAACACACATGCTCTGCTTTCATAATCAGTTTTCCATGTATTATTAACTGCAGTGACATACAATTATACAAAAATAAAAGTTGTGTAAAACATCTCAGCATGACTGCCACTTGCTTTCAAGCGAGTGCTGCAACTGAGAAATAAACTGCATATTTTTTTATTATTATTATTTTATAATATGTTTAAAAGATGCTAGTAAAACAAAATAGACCAAGAGATGTACAAAAGACTTGACTATGAAATGCATGTTAAAAGATTTCTGAAAACTATATCGGCTCTCAAGACCTCGATGTTAAGAGTCGCCCATATCACTTCACTCACATTCTGAGAACTATAAGAATGACTAACACACTGCATTACGTTTTTCTCTACTGTAGTACAGTCATAAGGCAGTAGACAAAGCACACAGAGAATTTTGCTTATAGGTGCTAATGAAAACCATTTGTTCTACCATTATGATACAATACACAAAATATATTTTGCACATGTGCTTATAACACCAGTATGTGCCTCTTAAACAAGATACCTATGTATTTAAATAATTATAAATATATGTTAAATGTAAAATGGGGGCTGAATGTTGAGACATGATTTTGAATTAGGGAACACAAATATTTTAGTGGGATCACGTAACAGTACTGGAGATATTACTAAATATCATACAATTTAATGTACACATAATAAGCATTTATTTAATACAAACAATGTAAAAAATACAGGCTGGTTTCATGAACATTCTTCATGAGCTTTCCCACCATGACAGCAAGCCAAGGCCCGGTTCATTTATACCTCCCTGAAACACATGAAAAAAGCACAAAACACAAGTTAAAACTAGGATTGTTGGTCATACAAAGAAGTTATGGTTTCTGAAGCTTACATTATTTGACTTGTGCATGGAAAAATATGAGCACAGTTTAGAGCAGTGCATGTGGTGGGGAAGAAATGGTCAGACAACACATTAAATTGTTTTTTGTGCAGTGAGTAGAGACGTGTAAGCCTGAATAGTTTCTTTCATCAATGTGCAGTCAGTCAATTTGAACACTGTCAACTGTTCACCGTATTTACCCCAATATAACAACACTATGTTTTATTCCAATTTTTACTGCCAAAAAATCGAGGGTTGTCTTACTTTTGCATACAACAAATTATGAGCTAAATGTTTTTGCTTGGGTATTAGCAAGCAAAAGTCAATGTTTTTTGACTAGATACATAATTCATAACAATACAAGCCACCAAACAAGATCTTAAAAACTTTAATAGACTGTGATCTACAATTATAAAAATCTCAGGATGGGCAAAGGATATGTGAATTCCTTAAGCATTGATGCATTTGGGGTGTAGAGTACAATATATATTATTAACTGCCAACAAATCAGGCCATTTTAAAACATTAGTTTAGTGCCAATATTATATAATCCTGTTAACTCCATGTCGAAATAATTTGTGGGCCAAAAGAAATTTTGGGCTGGTCTTATTTTTTTGGGTTGTGCTATATCCAAGTAAATACGGTACATCATAAGACCAAGTGTGCACACTCGTCGTTGCTGAAAACTGCCTTGAGAGTTTGCACTATACAACAAAAATACTTCTTGACACTTTGGCCTGTTTAACCATTATTTCTTGTAAGATCCCTCAAAAAGAATATGTTGTAACCACTATCAAGAAGAAAATGTTGTGACGAAGGTTGTTACAGTAGCCAAGGGTAAAAAATTCTCTTAATATAAAAAAAAATTATTTTGGAATTTTTGCAGCCTTTCTTAAAAACTGCACTGTCCAAGGGTGTAAAAAGCATAATTTTCCAGTGGGGGGTCCATCTTGAAAAAAGAGGCATTTTTAAAATACCTACTTGGCTTCTATGCCCATGCCCATAAAATGAGGACAAGACCTTGGTAGTGTTTTCATTTCTGATTTATTAATTCCCAAAGATTATGATTTGACAAACTCTTAAATGCAATCCATTAGAACTGAGTTACATCTATAATTTTCTTTTTTTCAAAATGCTGTCAAAATAATTAAAAAAAATATCTGAGCTAGTTATACACATGAACACATTTTTTTTCACATACCGTATAAGGTCATGCAGTTTCCAATTACAGTCCATGGAAACTATAAAATCCCATTACACTTTGGTTGGACGGGAGGGGGTTGATTAATGGGACAATACATTACCTATTTAGCATTTAAAATGTTATGTTATAATCACAAAAATACCTAATATATGACAAGTTCTTTTGTGAATGAAACTACAGTATTTATTAATCATGTCAATAAAACATAATTTCAAAATATAAGTAAAATTTTAACAAGAGAAGTAACTCTCATAATTTGTGATAGTTGTAGACCATTCACTACACACTATGTCACTACACACTATGCTCTCAACAACAGATGTAACATGTAGGCTAGTTATCTGTGTCAGAAATAAATACTTACTGCAAAGTCTCTACGAAATTTAAGCAGATACGTATATATATACTTATATACTATGTATACATATTTATGTATATATGTGAACATTTATATATTCAGCAACAAATTAATTAGTGAATAAACACAATCGCTCTTTGGAGCATGACGGCCTGGATATTAAGATCTTGCAGGCAACATGTTCATGCTTTACAGATAACAAACTAGTTGCTGCACCGAAAATCCAAGCAAGGTAGGCACGTAATACGTTTTTGAGTAACCAAAAATTATCACTGCACTCTGTATAACTGTTCAGTTTAACCTAGGGTATATGGACGATCATCACACACATAACTTACAGTTAAAAAAATTGGTTAAAATATGTTTCCAGTATTATTTCACAGTATATACACAAAATTGAGAGCTGCACTTAATTTATTCTGTATATTTGCTCGTCACACAACTATCTCTCTCTCATGTAACTTGCCAACATTTTGACAGTTCAACGAAAGTAGTACTAATGTTTACTTTTTATTTATGTATCCTTGCACCATCAGCTGGTGCATCAAGTGGTGGCTGTGTATTTTATCAACATGCTGTCAGCTAATCCACTTGTCATTATAATGCCAAACAAATTTTACGGTATTTATACTCACACATCTGTCTAAAAAATTTGTAGGATATAAAAGTAAAATTACAACCCGTGTAAAACATTAAACATTTACTAATTCTTTTTTAATTTATTAGACAGTGAACTTGGGTTAACATTTGCAAGATGGTAATTGTAGTTCTTATAACATTTGGATGTTACAGTTAATATGTTAAGACTGGAAATACAAGTAATTCAGAGAACTTGTTTGGCAATGCGCATTCATTCCCCAACAACTCACCAACTATTTTTGCAAAGCAGTTATTTTGCTATTAGTGATAAAAAAAACAGCTAGAGTTGGAAATATGTGGCATGAAATAACGTAAGAACTGCTTAAAAATTACCCACGCGCATCCCACTTCCTTCCTTTTATTAATACAGTATAACAACAACAAGAAAACAAGGAAATGGGTTTGCGGGAACGGAACATGGTGTGCAATAGATGTAGGCATAACAATTACCAGCCCAATAGAAATTACTAGTAATAAAAATTGCAGTACATGGAAATACATGTGTTACTTAAAAAATTGTACAGAACTCGTGGAAAAACAAAACAATTGGTATCTGTTCATAAATTTGTTATTTTACACAAGGAAGATATTTTTTTCTGGCTGGTAGTGTTTCTGGAGCCAGTTAACACATGACGTGGCAGGACGTGTTGTGATCCGAGCATGTTCACCAACAGGTAGCAGCACGTTCGCCTGTCTCTTGATCCCGTCTTTTTAAAGTTCACTTTTCTCCTATTACTGGCTCGAAAGAACACAAGTTTGAAATATATTTCATCAAATTATTTGAAAAATAATTTAACAATACTCTGCAATATTTCTGTAGGCTTTTTGAATTAATATCAAGCATGTATGGATGGTGTGGTGAAAGGGGATACGACGTAAACAGAACTCCCAATGTTCAAAGTTGCATTTCATTTGAATATAGACTGTTTTAATTTGCATTTCATTTTGAACACCCCTTCATTACTACTTTAGCATGAAGTTTGGTTCGTAACACTAACATAATCTGTTTTGTGACCACATAAAAGAAAATGTATTAACTAATATAGGAAAACTCTCTTAAACGCGTATTTTCTGTTTGTCTGATGTGTGTCGGAAGTGCAGTCAGAATAGCCAATGTAATATTAATTTTCATTCGTTCACGCCTCAGCTGATACAGGATTTTGTAAATGGCATGTTGTTTGATTCGTATACTTCAAGTTGCCACTCACTGACTGTCAAGATCTTGCCAAGTTATATGAGACAGAGAGGACAGTGAAACTTTTATGTGAATTATTTTAAAGAACTCTTGTTGAAAATTGATGTTCAAAATTTTATATAGCTCAATAATATTTCTGTCTGTTTTTCAAGATCTTGTAGAGGGAAGTTAAAAGTGAAGTGATGTTTTGAGAATTCAATAGCAGAGACTACATTAGGGTTCCAAATAAAATAAATTCAGGATGTTACAGATGCCTGGTGTTGGGCCATTCTGATCATATAACCATGATGTGTGATAGGTTTCATTAACGAAGAATCTGCATGAGACAATTATTTTCTTTTAGAAAGTTGGTAGTTACAGGTAAAAAGGAATGACAGCTATTACTTAAAATTTCTAAAAATGTAGTTGACCCATGCTACCATAACTGAATTTTAGCAAGTACGTGTGAGTAAAAACAAAAGTACCTTACCACCAGTCAAAAAACTGCTACGTTTCTTATATACATCATACAATTCAGCGTTTTAAGAATTCTGTTTTCTGTTTTTGTCTCTGAAATCTGCAATAATTTGATTCAACAT
>NQII01002694.1:190489-215134 GCA_002778355.1 Clitarchus hookeri | reverse complement strand
ACTGAGACTATTCCTTTTGGATTCTAGCATCAACTTCAAATTTAATCAGTCTAATGTGTTTCAAATGATAGGATTTCCTATCCTAAAATATTTACAGTGCCGTCATTTTGAAAGTAAGTAACTGAGCCACTTAAAACATGTAAGTTTACAAAATCGGTTTATTGGTCCCCAAGATATGGCATAAAACCTCCATATTTTTTTGTGACTATCTTCATAAATGGAGGGTAAAAAAGTGATGTATTAGCACATTGAATGATTGTATACAAAGTTAAGTTGGAATTGATGACATGGTTTTGATGATGTAACATTCTAGGATAAAATTACTATATGACCGCCGTTTCCAAAATAAGTGTCTGAAATCCCTGAAACATACAATTTTACATTGTCTACCACAGTACTATTTGTTCGCTAAATTTGGTAGGAATAATTTCATTCTTACCATGATATGATATTAAAACTTTATTTATTCGTCTGGCACTATCTTAAAAACTGGCTGACGAAAGTGGCTAAGTGTTAGCATAATGGTGCTTGGGATAGATACTTGCAGAATACAAAATTTGGTCGAAATTGGTTAAATGGTATAGTAGATATACCAAATAAACTTAAAATATTTGTATGGCCACCATTTAGAACATAAGTACCTAATCAAGTTCAATCACTTATGTTTACTTGACCTGTCGTAGTATTACTTGCATGCCACATTGGGTGAGAATTGCTTTAATAATTTTCGAGATGCAATGTAAAATATTTTTTTCATTTGGTGCTATCTTCTAAAATAGCGGTAAAAACACTATTCTTTTTAAAACTCAATGCTAACACGATGCTCTGAAATAATATTAAATTTGGTTTGAATTGGTTGAATGGTACCCGAGATATGCATCTCATCTTAAACATTAAAAAGGCCACCATTTTGAAAGTAAGAGTCCGGCGCGGTCAAAAACTATAAAAGTCACGTGTCCTTACTAAGTACTATCTATGTACCCAGTTTTGTGAAATTCGGTTGAAGCATTAAAAATTGAAAAAAAAGTTGGGGGAGGGGGCATAAACATATGCACATACACAAACAGTAAAGTGGTCTCATAAGCCTTTCTTTCTTTCTTTCTTTCGGAAAGAAGGCTAAAAACAAGTGAATTTCAAGGCAAAAACTAAAAAATCCTGTAAAAAAAAATTATCTAGCGTGTAATGCAAGTTCACTGCACGAACGAAGAGTTTTCCCACTGCAGTTCCAAAACTCATCAACAGGAACGACACAAACTAAATCTGCCTGCGCATTCATGGAAACTTTCAGCTTTAAGTAAATTTCTCAATCCAAGACATCTATTTTATAGTTACTTTATTGCCATAAAATTTTATTTTTAATAAAGTAAAGAGGTTAATATCCTGATGGCTTCGTTTTGTAAAGGTAGCAAAGAGAAAATTCCATTACAGCAACAACATTTGTGCTGGGTGTCGGGGTGTGAGAGGAATCCTGGCTTTGACCTGTTGGACACGAGCACACAAGGGTTCGGCCTCAGTATGATGACCTTTCCCTCATATTCAGGATATTCGTCAATTTTGAATAACAGATCGGAGAGCTGGCCAGTGAAGAAATCACCCCTTAAGTGGACTCTCATGTCTTCTCTGAGAGAGCGTTTCTAGATAAGAGGCCAGAGAAACAAAACTTTTATGTAAACCTTTACTTGATGACTCAAATTCCTCTGAAGTCTCAGCAAGGAACATGGTAACATCCTACATCACTCCATCACTGCCTCCTAATATCTCTGAGGGTCCTGCTTAGTGCTTAAATCCTCCCCTAATTNAAAATAAAAAAAAAAAAAAAAAATAAAGGCCAATAATGTTGTGTCTGGAGTGCTGAGATTTACAGTCAAATATTCAGAGGTGAAATACATTTTGTGACAATTCTCAAGAAGAACAGCAAGATGGCCAGACAGTAAGGTACCTCTTATGAACTGGGAAGGCCAATATTCTCCAAACTGCCTCCAAGCTGCTGATGTGCCAGCAACACTTGTACAACTTTGCCTAACCCCTCTCATTTTCCAAATGTAAAAGTTGCCTGGCCACACTTCCATTTTCTAGACTACTTTCCAAGTGTGTGAGTGTGTAGAGTGTGTGAGTGTGTGAGTGTGTGAGTGTATGAGTGTGTGAGTGTGAGTGTGAGTGTGTGTGTGTGAGTGTGTGTGTGTGTGTGTGTGTGTGTGTCCCCACCCTTTTATATTTTGAACATG
Organism: Clitarchus hookeri; assembly: GCA_002778355.1. Classification (NCBI taxonomy): domain Eukaryota; kingdom Metazoa; phylum Arthropoda; class Insecta; order Phasmatodea; family Phasmatidae; genus Clitarchus; species Clitarchus hookeri. Next base: position 212,909 of record NQII01002694.1, on the reverse strand, counting down.
TGAACCGAATAGTAAGTAAGAATACTTGACTTTTGTAGTTTTAGACCATGCCGGGCACTTACTTTCAAAATGGCGGCAATTTTAAAATTTAGGGTGATATCGCATATCTCGAAAACCATTCAATAGATTTTAACCAAATTTTGTATGCTGACAGTATCTATAACAAACATTATATAAATCAAATAACAACCACTTTTGTACGCCATTTTGGAAGATAGCACTACATGAGAAATAAAACTTTTATGTTTTATCCCAAAAACTACTCAACTAATTTTCTTCCAATTTGGCAAGTAATACTATGGTAATACAAGAAAATATAAGCAAATTAATTTTATTAGGGACTTATTTTCAAAATGGCAGCCATATAAATATTTCAGGCTTAATTGGAATAACTACTATACAGTTTGACCAATTCCAACCACATTTTGTACACTGGCAGTATCTATTACAAGCATCAAATAAGCCCACAGAACAACTTCTGTCCGCAATTTTGTCAGATAGCACTACATGAATTCATCAAGTTTCTGTGTAATTTCTCGGGAAAGCATTGACAGACTCATACCAAATTTGGTCGTAAAGTAGTACTGCCACAGTTGATATGTACAAATATGTTTCAAGTATGTGAGACACTCATTTTAAAAATGGCGGCCATCAAACTATTTTAGCATAGTATGCTATATCTTCACAACCATTTAATCAATTCCAACTTAACTCTGTATGGTGGGAGTACATATAACCACCCTCAAATGTGTTTACACAGAGCCTCTTTTGTCTTTCATTTTGTAAGATAGTGCCATACGAATAAATTAAGTTTTTGTCATATCTCGGGAAAGAATTGGCCGATTCCTACCAAATATGGCAAACAAGTAGTACTGCGGTAAGTAATGTTAACTGATATGTTTTACGTATGTCAGACACTTATTTTCAAAATGGCAGCTATATAGCTATTTTTAGTTTTGTATGCTATATCGTTGAAATTATATAATTAATTACAATGAAACTTTGTATGATGGCTGTATATATTACAACAATCGAATGTGTAGACACAGAATCTCTTTTTTCTGCCATTTTGTAAAATAGTATCACTTGACAAATTAAAACTATGTGATCTCTGAAAAAAAAAAAACCGATTTATACCAAATTTGGCAAATAATTAGCACTATGGCAGTCTATTTAAACTGATAAATTTTGAGAGGGTCAGATACACATATTTTCAAAATGGCGACTACATAAATATTTTAGCTCCAAACGTTTTATCTATGAAACTGTAAAACAAATTTCAACTTAATTTGTATGCTGCAGTATCAATTATATGCATAATTGTCCATGTCATTCCTCAGTCATTTTGTAAGATAGCCCAACATAAAATAATATAGTATATATGCCATATCTTGGGAAACAATGAACCGATTTCTTTCAAATTTGGCAAAAAAGTTATACTGTGGTAAGCTATATTAATTTATATGTTTTAAGTGGGTAAGTCTCCTATTTTCTGAATGGCGCGTATAGAAACATTCTAGCTTAGTGTGCTATATCTACGAAACTATGTTAAGATTGAAATTTAACTTTGTATATTGTATCTATGACAATAATCAAATGTGCTAATATATGAACTTTTTGCCCTCCATTTATGAAGACTGTCACATGATTAATAGAGGTTTTATGCCTTATCTCAAACTATATGCATACAGAGATCCTCCTTTGCCGGATTTTTTGCAAAGTAGTGTCAGGTGAGTAAACTGAACATTTAGTCATATTTGCGGAATAATTAGACTAATTTCCACCAAATTTTGCACACCTACAGAAGGCCACATAAAGTTACATGATATAAATGGGGTCAGACAATTATTTCAAAAATGACGGCCATATAAATATTTTCATGTGTTTGGCATATCTATTTAACAATTTCAATCAAACTTTTTATGCTGACATTAAATATTACAAACAATTTTGTAAGAAACCCCATTTAAGAAAATAAGGCTTTTATGCCATATTTCAGAGAGAAATCAACCAATTTCCATTACATTTTTCACACATGTAGCGTTATGGTAGGCCACGTAAACTTCTGTGTTTTAGTGGCTCTGACACTTATTTTCAAAATGATGGGCCGTGTAAATATTTCAGGTAAGTGAACCCTATCATTCAAAACATTACACTGATTACATCCGAAGTTGATGCTCCGAATCCTACCTCTGTGATGCAGTTAATTGCAAGCTAGCATAATTTTTAGAGTTTTCCTGAATTCTAATCCTGGGTAAGTCACTCGTGTATTTTAATTGTTTTTGTACTGTTTCACATTTTTTTGGTTTCATCTAAAATAACGATATTGCTGTCAATGAGACGCCAATGCCTACCTGCCATCTCAGCTTTCAAGTAATAAAATAAAATTTATTTGCACCCATGCAGAGGAAAATAGGCTCGTTAGTTATCAGTAACTTCTTTTCTTGTTATGTATGTGCCAGTGTACAGAGTGAGTGTAAAAGAACACCCCAACTTTGAAGGTCTATAATATCAAAACCAAACATCCTACAACCTTGGTTGACCAATCAAATGAACCGTGGAACTGTGAAGTTTGTTTACCATAACTTCATAAATGTTCAATGTGACTACCACGAGCGGCCCGAACGACATTTAGTGATAATCAAACTTGTTCCACACTCTTGTCAGGATATCCGGTGTACGGTTTGGATGGCGTCCGTAATTCTCGTTTTGAGGTCGTCAATGTTAGCCGGCAATGATGGACGAAACACTTGATTCTTTACGTACCCTCATAGAAAAAACATTGCACGGGGTAAGATCTGGGCTTCTTGGGGGCCAGTGATGAAGAGCCTGGTCACCAGCTGCTCCTCGACCAATCCAGCGTTGCGGCAACGTCTCGTTCAGGTATCCACGAACAGCTAGGCACCAATGGGGTGGCGCACCATCCTGCTGGAAAATGAAGTCCCTCGCCGCCTCTTCTAACTGAGGAAACTACCACTCTGTAAGCATGTCCTTATAAGGGATTCCAGCAACAGTAGGCTCGTGAAAAAAGGACCAAAAAGAGTGTCTTTGGATACAGCGCAAAACACGTTCACTTTGGGGGAAGCGTGCTCGTGTTCGGTGGTTTCATGTGGAGGCTTCTGACCCCATATCCACATGTGCCAGTTCACCTTACCATTAGTATGGAACGTCGCTTCATCGCTGAAAACCTGACGTCCGTATTTCTGATGGAATTCATGTTGAACAGTTGTAACCGATTCACATTTAGCAAACTGAATAACACAGAACGCCTTCTGTTGCTCTGTCGCCATCGTGATGCGGACTAACACACAACACACGTTCATAGTGCGATGACAGACGCTCCCAGTTTCATCTCTCAGCACATAAAGGAAACATCAGACCGTCCCCTTCACATTGACGTGTTAAATGCGAGTTCGCTTACCCCTCACCACCTCAAACCGAGCGTTATGAGCGCCATCCAAACCGTAACACCGGACATGCTGACAAGACCGTGGAATGAGTTTAATTATCGCATAGATGTCGTTCGGCCGCTCATGGTGGTCACATTGAACATTTATGAATGTATGGTAATCAAACTTCACGGTTCTATGGTTAATTTGATTGGTCAACCAAGGTTGCAGGTTGTTTGGTTTTGATATTTTAGACCTTCAAAGTTGGGGGTATTCTTTTATACTCCCCTTATGGACTTCAGACAGTTGCACTATTTGACATTTATATGACCACTGAAAGTACATGACAGCACAGAGTTGTATGGTACAACCCACAATTGTCCAGCCCTCCCCACCCCCTCGCCGCAAATTAATATTTACTGTGAAGCCACCATCAACTGAAGATCTGTCCCNATTGTCCAGCCCTCCCCACCCCCTCGCCGCAAATTAATATTTACTGTGAAGCCACCATCAACTGAAGATCTGTCCCGATACTGTGAGTGCCCATCTTCACTTGTTTGGATTTTCTTCATTAATGGCTATGAGTACCTCTTGCTGCAACTGTCTCCTTTCATACAGGAGGATTTGAAGTTTACATTTCTNTCTTCATTAATGGCTATGAGTACCTCTTGCTGCAACTGTCTCCTTTCATACAGGAGGATTTGAAGTTTACATTTCTTGAGTGTCCATGAACCACACTGGCCTTAGCAATGTCGTGAATATCAGTCTTGCTCAGGATCTCAGGTATTTCAGCACAAATAACTTTCTCCATCATGACAGGAGAGATGATTGCTCTAACCACAACACAATATGGCGTCTGCCACTTCACTGAGTACACACAACAACGCACTCCCCCAAAAGGTCTCCCTATTTAATCAAGAAAGTTAAGATTTTATTAAATTTCAGATGTGATGGAATACTCCAACAATAACATTATGGCAATCATGGGCTTTTGGTCCAGGCAGAAGGATGTCTACGATATCCTTTCCACCTGAGTTTACATATGAAAGTCATGAACACATCAGCGTGACCATAGCATTCCAAGTCCGTTCATACAGTTATTTAGGGTCGTCCATGGATAATGACAGCATCATCGGCCCAAGTTGATCAACATCAGCACCTTGTCTCACCACAGTACCTCCAAGGTTGATAAAACTATCTGTCTTCAGTTGCATCCAATTGTTTTTTTATGAAAATCAAACTTTCAGTCTTGATGTTAGCATACATATATACCAAAAACTGAGTGAACAGGGAATATGAAGTAAACAAGCGAATTCTCTTATTCTTCCCTNGTTAGCATACATATATACCAAAAACTGAGTGAACAGGGAATATGAAGTAAACAAGCGAATTCTCTTATTCTTCCCTGACAATGATGCAGAAGACAACAGTTTGCTGTGGATACCGTCTTCCCTACAGGCAGCTATGTCTGCAGGGATTCTCAAGGTCAGTGGAGATCACCAATGCTATGCTGTGTGTTATAATCTGTGATTCTGCAGAATTATGTCCTGCTGCTTAAACTGTTGGCCAACAATCACCAAAGANGTTAGCATACATATATACCAAAAACTGAGTGAACAGGGAATATGAAGTAAACAAGCGAATTCTCTTATTCTTCCCTACAGGCAGCTATGTCTGCAGGGATTCTCAAGGTCAGTGGAGATCACCAATGCTCNGAATTCTCTTATTCTTCCCTACAGGCAGCTATGTCTGCAGGGATTCTCAAGGTCAGTGGAGATCACCAATGCTATGCTGTGTGTTATAATCTGTGATTCTGCAGAATTATGTCCTGCTGCTTAAACTGTTGGCCAACAATCACCAAAGACACTTTGCTTGCAAGTGGTGCATTTAAACAACCTGCATGAGCTTAGCGAGCTTTCAGTCTGCCAAGATGATGGCCTGATAACCTCAGACTGCTTGTAATTCAAAGGCACATTTTCTAGGCTATCTTAAGATCTTTTCTGTAGTTGTCCACTTGATGTAACATGTTCACTAGTTGTTTTACAAACTCCTGCTGGACATCAAGGAAGTTGCCATATCTCAAACACAATTCCTTTTCATCTCCACCCAAGAAAAAATATGGAAGAAATGGATTTTCTGTTCAAATACTAACAAACTGCTACCTAACAGGTGATAAATTTTCTATTGTACTTTACAAGTGGACAAAAAACCATCTTTGCATTTTTTATGAAGTGTCTCACAGAATGCCACTGTTAGAGACCTAAAATTTTTGTAATAACAGNACCTAACAGGTGATAAATTTTCTATTGTACTTTACAAGTGGACAAAAAACCATCTTTGCATTTTTTATGAAGTGTCTGGCACAGAATGCCACTGTTAGAGACCTAAAATTTTTGTAATAACAGTAATAAAAAAATTACGTGAATTTGTATGTAAAACGTAAAAATATTACTATCCTTTGCATTTAAAGTTCACGAAATGTACACAATCATGTTCTATTTTCACAAATTCATATTTTTTTTGTACTATAATGCTTATTCTTTCAGGGACTTTATGTGCTTTTTGCAGATTAGAATGCAAAAAATGGAGTTAATGAAATCATTTTGTAATTTAATCACAGTGCACACTAACATAAATGTTTACTTTCAATCACATCTGTTGCCACAGATAACATAAGTGCATGTGATAGTCACTTTGAGTGAAAAATTCAGTAAGTACACTGTGCTGCACACATTTTATTTGTCCATAAGGAAACTGTGCCGATGATGTATTCAAGTCTACCATTTATCATGTAAACTATGGAACAGGCCAGCACAAGACATTTTGTTTATATACAAACCATTATAACTTTTTAGCCACCATTAATTTATTTATCATGATCAGGAGGTGAAAGTGTTTATACATTGTCACGTTGCTGCTCAGTCTGCTATTCCAACCCCTCTTTTCTCAGATTATATCTACCAAACGAAGGGCAAGGTGGACGATGCCTTCGTTGTTGCATTGTCCCCAGACAGAAATTGGCCTTTCAGAAATCCTCCAGGTCCCATTTTGGGTCCTTAATCTGCACCAGTCAGTACTACGGAGTTAAGGAGCTGCGGTTTGAGACCATATACAAAGGGCTGGGAATGATATTGAGGTTGCTCATGACNAGTACTACGGAGTTAAGGAGCTGCGGTTTGAGACCATATACAAAGGGCTGGGAATGATATTGAGGTTGCTCATGACATGGACAAGTCTGGTTCTCGCCCTCTGTCAAGGGGAAACAAGGTGGGGGTACAGGACAACCCAGAGCCTGTGCAAGATGTTCTTTGTGTGGCCTCTCACAGATAAAGGAAGCATCAACAGCCTGTCAGAAGGCCTGCCTCTTCCAGGCAGCTGCATTGTACAGGACTCTCCGTTGGGGAGTAACACCAGGTGGTTCCAGTGTGCGGCTACTCTCAATGGGATCCTCCACCTTAGATGAAGGAGGTGTAAATCCCGCTTCAGTGAGGTCCTGGAAGGCCTGGGTTAGGGCTAAGGGGCACACTGTGAGGCTTACTGTCACGAGTTCAGGCTCTAAGGATGTCCTGACTAGGCACAGCGCCTTTCGTCGCTCGGAATGAGGCCGCCTCATAAGCCACCGCCCTCCTCTCTTCCCAAGGTGCACAGGCAGGTGTAGGTGCTGGGAGTGGGTAAAGTAGGGTAGAGAAGGCTTTCTCACATCAGGTTATGAATTGGCGTGGGGAGCTAGTCGGCCACACCCGCCAATTGATTGTGTCAGGACAGAAGACAATCCTCTTGATCACAAAACCCTCCCATCCGCACATCTTAGCACAAAGGCTAGGTGTGGCAAAAGAGCATTTCAAGAACTGAACAGCTGTACTTCGGTGAGCCTTCCTTTAGAGACCTTCTCAACTGCACACCCTTGCGCAGAGGCTGGGCACACGGCACGGGTAGTTCCGAAGGGTTTGTCTCCTGTGTTACTCCAGAAAGCCATGCAAACCAGTCCTAGGACACCACTGATAGGAAGGGTTGGTAGTGGCAAAAGAACAAAGCAGTTTCACCCAGGCGGTCCCTCTTACAACTCGGAAAGGTCCTGCCCAGTCAAGACACCAAGCTAACCTCCGCTCTGTTCACAGCAGGCCGCCAAGCCTCCCTTCTATACTTATCCATGCATGGCTCCAAACCCATGTAAATGCCCTCTGTTCATGATTCATTCTACTTGACAGGGTTCAACACACAACTGACATGACAAAATGTCTTTAATATACTACTACTTAACGTATGGTACATCTTGCCTGAATCCCGGCAAAGAATGCTTAACAATTAATTCATATTGACAACACAAAAACAACTACAGAAAACTGCAAGCCTGCTGAAAAGCAACTCGTACAATTTGTGTAACTGCTGCGTAGTCCAACTGCACAGAGTGCTGGCCCTAAGCTAACTTACTTGCAAGGCTGCTTCCAAAAACTAAATTCCCCAGACTGCTGAAAGCCAACTGCACTATACCTCCAGTCATTCTGCCTTGTATACTCTGTGTCAGGACGGGTTACGNTACTTGCAAGGCTGCTTCCAAAAACTAAATTCCCAGACTGCTGAAAGCCAACTGCACTATACCTCCAGTCATTCTGCCTTGTATACTCTGTGTCAGGACGGGTTAGGGGTGAGTAAGAGGGTGTCTGCAAGGCGAGGAGAACACCCGACTCCACATTCTCCCTTCCACAACTAGAGTCTGCAGCCACTGGGGAAGTCCTGGCCTCTATCTCATTCACAGACAGGGGTAACAAAATTCGCCTTCCTGCTGCTCGTCTGAGCACTGCTGCTGCACACACCCTGTCAACTCGCTGCTCAGCAAGCCACCGGCCCAGGTGTGGATAGCAGTCACCACCAACTTCCTTACAGTACTCATTATGTGAACTAATGAAGTGGGGGGTGGGAGGTGGTTGTCCACCACAGGACCCATTATGACCAACCAGATCACAAAAATACTTTTACTAACATAGAATATATTAGTAAATTGAATTGTCATGAATTTTAATTCTGTCTACTTCCAGCTATTTCTGTTTTTATAAAAATATTCTCAGATACCGTGTGGTGTAAATTATGTTTGTCTGAAATGCCTTAAAAATGCAATAAGCGTAAAATAGCAGGCAGAGGTCTTTGATGCTGAATAATTAAATGTGTCTGATATATCAACACTGACATGTAGATATTGTAACTCAACAGATTCATATGAGCTACAAGACACTATTAAAACATGTACAAGTAAAAAAAAATATATTTTGAACAAACAAAAAATTTGCTAGCAAACATAACAAAAAAATAAATCNAACAGATTCATATGAGCTACAAGACACTATTCAAACATGTACAAGTAAAAAAAAATATATTTTGAACAAACAAAAAATTTGCTAGCAAACATAACAAAAAAATAAATCCACACTTATGTTTCTCAAAGTTTTAATAGTACAAAACATGATATTTTTCCATAACTGTTTTGTTTGTATTGGGCAATTTTACTTTGTTAAAACACAGTACTGTACTGTGATGTGTTTCTACATTAATCTCATGATGAAATGAAAGAACAGTTGACTTGTTCTAGGTGTCTTTAGAGGCAAGATATATTCCAGGTAGGGATAATGTGGATGCAGATTTGTTGAGCAGGACTGTTGTTGAAAGGGGGAAAGTCATGAGGAAGGAGAAAGTTCGTACTGGACCAGTTATGGCAGTTATTCAGATTGAGTAGGATCAGGAGTTGTTGATTTTACGAACGTCTGAAGAACCCAGAGGACCATTAAATAAAACATTTTGCTCGAGTTTCTCTCGGAAAACTAACTACCGGCCGCCATCTTGCGAAAACACTGATCATCTTTGCTTGAGTCAAACTTGCCAACTGTTGCAGCACACAATTTTAGTGATGAAGTCACATAGTACTATTTACACCACAAACAACCTTATTTACAACACCAAAGTCCCCCCAACCAAAACAAAGTTTTCTTTACTGAGAAGGAAGTGGACACAACTTTCTGGTGGGACGCTGGTGAACACCTTGTTGTGTGCAAATGGGGGATACTTGAATGACTCCATCTGGTCCTGGGTTAACTTCAGTGACCTGTCCCAACTTCCACTTGGTAGGAGGTAACTGGTCGTCTTTAACAAGCACGAGGGTGCCCACAGTGATGGACGACTGTTAATCTTTCCACTTGGAGCTCTGCTGCAGAGTATGCAGATAGTCTTGACACCAGTGTTTCCAATAAGTTTGGTGTATTTGTTGGATTAGTTGCAAACAATTTAAGCATGAAAGAGGGGTGTTTCTCAAGTCAGGTTCTGGAATTGCTGTCAAAGGTTCCATTACCAGGAAATGTGAAGGCATCAAACGGTAAAGTCATTATGATCATCACTAACAGAACAGAGGAGGTGGGAATTGAAAATTACCGCAACCTGAACAAACGAGGTATTCAGTTCTTTGTAGGTCAAAATTTGACTGCCAACAGCATGTGATAAGTGCCTTTTCACAGATTTCACTCCCGCCTCCCATAATCCTTCGAAATGAGGTACTGCTGGAGGGTTTAGGTGCCACTGGATACCCTCAGACGCTAAGTTTGTCAACATTTGTAGGTGATATGCATCAGAGGTTGCAAAACTGTACAGCTCTCCCATTGCTGCTATGCCCCGACCTAATTTGTGCCTTGGTCTGAATACACATGAGTGCAGATTCCCCGATGGCCTGTCATTCTTTTGAGTGCTGCTAGGAAGTGCTCTGTGGACAGTCCTGTTACAAGTTCCAGATCCACTGCCTTTGTACTCACCCACACAAAAAGGCTGAGGTATGCATTGTAAGATTTTACACCTCTCAATCTCCCCATAGTGACAATAAATGGACCAGAAATCAACCCCAACATGCAGGAAAGCTCGAGCTTGGTGCACTCTGCTGCTAGGCAAGTCACCCATTGGAGAAGCACATGGTTGTGGCGAATGGTGGAAGCATTGATTGCACTATTTCAGCCTATGTATAATGGTGCTACGAGCACCCAGTATCCAATAATTCTCTCGGAGTAATGAATGTACGAACTGAGGGCCTGCATGAAGATATTTTTTATGTGCAGAATTGATGAGCAATAAACTGAAATGATGCTTGGCAGGAAGTAACAATGGATGCTTTTGTTGGTAACTATGGGAAGAATGCTGCAGGTGGCCTCCCACTCGCAAAAATCCTCCTCTATCCACAAATGGATTTAGGCCGCACAGCTGGTTGGCGAGTGGTTTCCTCATCTGCAAATTCTCAATTTGCCTGCCGAAGCTTGTTGCCTGCACAATTTTGACCAAAGCAAGAAGAGCCTGCTGTAGCTCAACAGTGGTGAGTGGCCCTTGACTGGGTTGATTTAAACGACAATTGTTCACAAATCTAAAACAATATGCGATAATCCTTTGTAACTGAGTTAGAGAAGAGTAATTAGTGAAAGGAAAAGAATACATTTTTATAACTGTAACTGCAAATACCTGTTTCTGTCTCTCTGATTCCACCTCTTCTTAATTTACTTACAGGTTCACTGGTTTCACTACCTTAGTGGGAGGGGAGCACTGAGATAGCTAGGGAGGTCCTTTCCACCAAAGGGGGTGGTCGAGAAGCTCAGAGGACAACAAGTCCCTGGAGGCACAATCCACTGGGTTTTCCTCTGATCGAACATGTGCCCAGCGCATGGTTGACACAAGAGGTTGTCTCTCACTAACTTGATTACGTACAAAGGTCTTCCATTCCTTGCTTTCTGTTATAACCCAGCTAAGGCCACCATGTAATCTGACCAAGCGAATGCACAGACCAGAGACACTGCAACCTTATCAGTCGCTTCTATCCGAAGATAGATTGCAGCAGCACATCGTCTTTCTGAATCATCTGCAAAGCAGTGCAACTCAAACCTTTTAGCTCCCAACGGAACTACACAGAGTCGGAATGTCACCTTTGAAAGATCATCCAGCTCTTTCTGAAACAGACTCCATTTCTTCAACAAGACATCTGGAGGCGGATCATCCCAACCTAATTGCAGTGACCAGAGCTGTTGGATAAGCTGTTTAGCAACCAAAACTACTGTGTTATAAGACCCAAGGGGTCGAAGATTATAGCAACCATTGACAATACTGACCGTTTGGTACATTTGATACCCGCAGCAGATTAGGACAAATACGAGAAACAATCAGATTTAGAATTCCACAATAAACCAAGAACCTTTATATAATCATTTTCCAGGCATGATAATGAACTAGAAGTAGAAGAATTATATGGTGGGAAAACCTGACTCATTTCAAATGAATCATTAGAAGCCCACTTGTGAAGAGAAAAGCCACCTGATTCAAAGATGTCTATAAGCTCACAATGGAGACTAATGGCTTCCTCAGTGGAGTTTTCGCCAGTCAGGATGTCATACATGTAAACATCTTGCATGATTTTTTGAGCTGCAGTGGGAAAATTATCCTTTTCATACAGAGCCAACTTGTGAGTGACCTTTGTCACTTGGTAAGTTGATGACAAAAGGCCAAATGTCATTGTGTTGAGCTGGTATTCAAACAATGGTAGATCTGACGAAAATCTCCACACAATTTGTTGANTGACAAAAGGCCAAATGTCATTGTGTTGAGCTGGTATTCAAACAATGGTAGATCTGACGAAAATCTCCACACAATTTGTTGATAGGTACAATCATTAGGATGTAGTAGAATTTGACTATGCATCTGTCGTACGTCTGCGGTAAGTGCTACCAAATGAAGCCGGAAATGGAGCAAAAACCATTACAAGATCAGGCAATAGCTTCGGTCCAACAAGTAAATGATCATTNTTGAGCTGCAGTGGGAAAATTATCCTTTTCATACAGAGCCAACTTGTGAGTGACCTTTGTCACTTGGTAAGTTGATCACAAAAGGCCAAATGTCATTGTGTTGAGCTGGTATTCAAACAATGGTAGATCTGACGAAAATCTCCACACAATTTGTTGATAGGTACAATCATTAGGATGTAGTAGAATTTGACTATGCATCTGTCGTACGTCTGCGGTAAGTGCTACTNTTGATAGGTACAATCATTAGGATGTAGTAGAATTTGACTATGCATCTGTCGTACGTCTGCGGTAAGTGCTACTAAATGAAGCCGGAAATGGAGCAAAAACCATTACAAGATCAGGCAATAGCTTCGGTCCAACAAGTAAATGATCATTGAGTGATTCCCCATCATTACTGGCACGGGCTGATGCATCAAACACCACTCTGAGCTTGGTACTTAATGACAACCTGGGTGAGTTACACAGTGGTGAGGGATGAAGTAATCATCTGCATTTACCAGTGAAAGCTCCCCAAGCAATTTCATATGACCTTGGTCAAGATAATCCTGTAGGAACATATAATACTCCACCTTCAACCTTTGATTTTGAGCAAGCTTGCGTTCCAAGGACAGAAATTGACGAGATGCCACTGTCTTGGAGTCTCCCAAATAGTGGCATTCATTCTTGAAAGGCAGCACTACACAATATCTTCCATTTGGGTCACGAGCAAATGTTTCTTCAAAGAAGGGTTCTACTTGTCTATCTTCTTTAGTTCGGATGGTGTGATGGGTTAGCACTTCTTCTACTTCCCAAAACCTTTTAACTAAGTTATCTAGCGGCTCAATAGAGGATACAAAAAAGGTTTGGAGTAATGCTTGCGAACTTGAACCTTGATTAACCTTTCCCATTAACAGTCATCCCAAATTGGTATTTATGGCAACAGGCTCTCCTGGGGATCCATGAATTCGACCTTCCAGAATAATTTCGAGGAACACTTCTGCACCAAGCAGCATATCAATCTGTTGAAGTCTATGAAAATTGGGATTTGCCAGGACCAGGCTGGACAAATGAGGCCACTCCTGCTTCTGGATAAGTGCCTGAGGAATGGAAGATGCGATTTGCGAGAGTAAAACAGCTTCAATAACTATTTCCTCAGCTTTACCCACAAGTGGCATTACCGTATAGCTTGACGCCTAACACATATTGTAAGTAGAAGCATCGCTGACANAAAGAAATGCGGAGGTAAGCTGAGTTTCGCCGATGTAACGTTAGTTAGCCACGGGAGAAGGGCTGATAGGGCTGGCAGTTGTGCCGTGGACCACCACCCCTCCCCCAACAGTACGCGTGAAAACATTAACACGTGCCCAGATAATGCAGACATAAGCTAGAGACCCCCTCACCCCTCTCTCCTCCGCCAACTAGTGCGACACATGTGAGGATCTGAAGGGAGGGCACCGAAGGGGGTTAAGAGTCCCAACACGTGAAGGAAGTGAGTCAGTTGTTCCGTGGCCTCGCCGGGAGGTGGAGGTCAGTCAGTAATACGCCGCGCCGGAAGGTGCCGGCAGACGGGTGAGGGGCTTGCCAGAGCCCCACGTCGAGATCAATCGTATCACCACGCCAAGACGCAAGGCAGTCGGGTGAGTCAGTCAACCGAAGCCACGGTTCGGACCCCGGCAGAGTCGGTGACGTAGTCAGTTGTGCGACAACCACGCCGCGAGGCAACAGATGGGTGAGGGCTTGCCAGGAGTGCCATGCTGAGACGCGAGATTAGTCAGTCGTGTGACGGGAATAGAACAGTTGTATCACCAAGTCGGGACACAAAGCGCGAGACCGAGCCGGGGAGTCGAGTGGCGGCCCCATAACAAGGGGCGCCACCCCGAGAGGAAGTAGACGGCGCCGGATGGCGACGGTCAGATGGGGGCTCGCCAGGAGCAGCACATCGGGATGCAGAGTGCGATACCGAGAACAGGAGTCGAGTGGTAGCCTGAACAAAGGGCACCACGCCGAGAGAAGAGTCAGTCAGTTGTATCGTGGAGTCAGCCAGTCGTGGTGAGTCGTCAACGAGAACAAGCCAACCAAGGGCCTGTAAAAGGGCCGACCAACTTACCAGACCTCAACCTACCGCCAGAACACCCAGAACTACCAATACAGATAAGTACCAGTATCGTCGCTCAAGGACATGTCCTGACGCTTAGTGTCCCCCAAGACATCAGAAACGTTGAGTACTTTAATCAGCCCTTCAGGCTCACAACTCGCAGGGTAAAATATGTATTTCCGGTAAAGTATGTGTGAATATCCGGAAAAGCATGTGTTTGTTTCCGGTGAAATATGCACCTTTTATGACCAAGAAGTTATGAAGTTATTGTTTACTACCCCTATTCAACAATATCCCAGGCGCCCATAGTCTGCGTCAGAAAAATAACTCAGACCCTATGACCCTCTCTGTATCTCATATCACAGGGAGGCGAATAGCGTCAAGCTTATTACCCCCTTTGCAGCTGGAAGAGGTGTTTGGCCTAGGGCAGTCAATGGTGAACTGTGACGAAAATAAATAAGACACAATCTCTGAAGGCATTCCTCAGTAATGCAGGAAGCTTGTGAACCAGGGTCTATAAGAGCTCTAACAGGATGTGGCTGACCTGATCTATCTAACACCTTGACTACTGCCGTGCATAGAAGCACTGTGGGAGACTCAATCTGGGTTCCTGTGCAATACATTGACTTTGTGGTACTGTTGTCACTACTGGGTAAGTCTAATTTATTGTTGTCGCTACTGGTAAATCTGAATATTCACTATCATTCCTAGAGCCAATGGTTGCTTGTGAAGAGAAATGCAAGAGTGTGTGATGACTTTTCCTGCATCTCCGGCATTTGAAATAAGAATAACAATCCCTCATAATGTGCTCAGTCTTAAAACAGTTAATACAAAGGTTCAATTCCTTCACACGCTGTAGCCGTTGTTCACTCGAAAGTTGAAGAAAGGATTCATATTTGACAATGGAGTACTCACCTTTGCATCATGGAACNGTTGTTCACTCGAAAGTTGAAGAAAGGATTCATATTTGACAATGGAGTACTCACCTTTGCATCATGGAACATGAAACAACATATTTATTATCAGGAAAATTATATTTCCCATGTTTTTGTAAATATAATAAGCGTAGTGCCGGAATGAAACGGGGAGGACTGGAATCATCTGTTTTTCTTGAAAAATAGTGGATTTTCTTCAGGCATTAATATGTATCAACACTGTTTCTTTTAACACATTTTTTTTACTGTGATCAAAACCAAAATTACATTCTGCATAAAAGATACAGAAAAGTTTANTGTTTCTTTTAACACATTTTTTTTACTGTGATCAAAACCAAAATTACATTCTGCATAAAAGATACAGAAAAGTTTATTTATGTATGTAAATAAGTATCATAAAAGCATATTCATTAGAGATTGTACACATTACTAAAATGCATCTCAGTTAACAAAACAAGTTTAATTACCCATTTACTCTCATTCTGGCTCCCATTACTAAATTCGGGGAGGGGAAACATATATATTCTGTACAACCCTCTCCCCCTTCCACACACATACACACACCCTAGTTATACCACTGCTGAAATCAATACTCCAACAACAATAAATGTAAGAAAAGAAATAATCTGTGTTACATTTAATGTTTAATTTGATTTTGCAGCATGATTACATTCTCTTAAAAGGAACTCCTTATGTGACATATCTTCGATACATGTACTCTATGTTTCACTGTTTGCAGCGATAGATGTGTATGAAATGTATTATTCAATATTTTAGCACCTTCAAAGAAAATAGTTTTATTGTAAAAATAAACTGTAATTTTCATATAATTCAAAATAAATCCAAATTCCAAAACACTGGCTTAGTTTTTTACTTCTTAAATCTNTAAACTGTAATTTTCATATAATTCAAAATAAATCCAAATTCCAAAACACTGGCTTAGTTTTTTACTTCTTAAATCTCGTACATAACTATTTACGCGATCGTATAAAAATTAAACAATATCAGTAAAACTAAAAAATGTAAATATAAAATTAAAAAATTACTTCTACATTTAATTTTCTAAATTTTTTGAAACAAAAAAGTGTATGATGTAAAATCTAACTTTCTAACAAAGTGTACGAGGTTTTGGTATGTAGGAGTCAAATGCTCTGGTTACTTTGCACAAGCCATTTATGTGACGGATGAGGCAGATAACCCTTCTTCCTGTTCAGAGGTACACAAAACAGCGTGGCACACACACACACACACTTTCAACCGGACACAACTTATGGCAATAAAAACCACCTCACAAAATTGTGAAAAAAAGATTTTTCAAAAGCACACTAAAGAGGAAATTGGCTGCAGTTAGAACATTGATCACAAATATGTTAATCTCTTCTCTAAGACTAAAACTCTGTCCCTTGGATCCTTCATTAGAGCATAAATTACCTTCCAATTACATACCGTTAACGTGTAGGGAATTTTTGCTTCTTCCTTCGGTGGCTCATTGGCAGAGGTAGATTCTGGAGTTTCTGGTCCTTTAGGAGAAGTTTCAACAAAATTTTCAGCAGTCACTCGAAACCTTATTGATTCACCTGCAACCAGCATAAAAAAATGCAATTAAAAATAATTAACTGAAGTATGTTATCTGGTATAAGGAAAGTGTTTGATTACATTATACAACTGGAATTGAAAAGGGACCCTGCTACAGTGTTCTTGCTTAATCATATATTCCTGATAAATTAGCTACCCCAAACCAACTTTTCAGCATGAAATTAGGCCAACCTCATTAAAATAGTTTTACTTGCATAATGTGCAAAATGGTGGTTCCCTCCATTAATGTTATAACAAGATTTTATTATCATTTTTGATCAACTTGATAGGTAATAAATAATAATGGGTTATTATAAAAAGCTTTTGTAGGCATAACAACGTACAAGTAAAGTATCCATACTGATAGTGTCCGATGTGCCTTAGGAGAGAAATCCTCAAACAAAGACCTGTGGAAATGACCCTCGTGAGCATTCAGTCATACAATATTTTCATGTTAACCTTTTGTACCTTACCATCAAAAGAAGCTTACAGATATACACTCTGGACAATGATGTGTAACATTCCTAGTAGAGTTTTTTCTAAATTGTGTGCGCATCACGTTTGCATCATCATCTATGCTATATGTATCGTTCAAGAAACTATTGTATCCTAACATCCCAACCATAGTGAAATTATGACTCGAGTAAAATACTAAGTCTGTAAGCCAATTTGAGGCCCATTCTGCTATAAGTACACTGCATTTTTATTACAACAAATTCCTCAAAGTTCCACAAAAGCCATTAGGTGTGGAAGAGATAAATCAACAAAACTACTAATTTATGAAAGAGAAATGTGCAATAAGTCATATGCCACTGACAGTGGAGCATCTGGATGTAAAGTCCGCAGTTTTGAACATTACAGAATGTGATATCAAAAGTATGAGTGAAATCATTCACTTTCACTCAGATGACTGGGATGTAGTGTACAAAATAGGAAATGATTCTGTACTTTTTAGTGGTATAAGTGATGTTCATAAAATACTCTTAATGAAATGTGATACCTTGGCCCTTAATAAAAATTATATTCATGTAACATTACAAATAAAAATAAAAACATGCTGTTTGCAGGGACTTCTCACTGGAATATTTAATGTAAATTCATTGTTAACACATATTTGTGTGTCTCATAAAACATTTAAGAATGAATTTTTCTCAAGATAGGTACAAAGTATAGACCTATACCACTTTTTATTCTGTCCTATTAGATAAATTGAAAAAGAAAGAATTAGTTAAACTGGTTAAAAATGTACAGTTGCATTAAAAGGAAGANCTGTCCTATTAGATAAATTGAAAAAGAAAGAATTAGTTAAACTGGTTAAAAATGTACAGTTGCATTAAAAGGAAGAATAAAATTAAAAGTTACATCTACTGGTTTCCATTACATGCAATATAATTACATTGATGCAGACGTAACTTGCAAAGAGTGGAGTGGAGTGGTTTGAGCGACTCTTAACAGCGAGGTCTTGAGAGCAGATGATGGTGAAGTCAGGCGAGTATGGAGCAGCACAAGAATGCAAGGGTGGGGGAAATGGGAGATCCCCGAGAAAACCTGCCCATCAGCAGCGTCATCTGGCATGATTCGCATGTGCAAAAACCTGGGAGCAACCCTGCCAGGTAAATCAAGCCCGGTTCACTTAGGTGGGAGGCGAGCAGTCTGACCACCATGGTCACTCTAATTTGCAAGAAATTCAGCTACAGCGAGTGCATGTTTAAGTATTTGAAGGTTGTCAAAACATTATAATGGGCTGGCATGAAGATGGGAGAGCTACGTGGGTTCAGCGAGCCATACTCCTAAGTCTCAGCTGCTGCTCCAGTGCATACACACACCTACTGGCACAGGATTCAGTTTACTTGAAGATTTGTTACTTGTGCAGTCATCCAGGGCACGTCTAATAAACAGTGGGCCAATTGCACAAGCAGCTCAAATATACTAGTGTTTCAAGTACAGCTTGTTCTCAAATAAAGTCACCAAATTCTCCCACCCCTAACCTATCATGACCTTACAGAGTTCAAAATTATATTTGGAAGTCACCTTAATGACAAAATCCAACAGAAGCACGCGTCACTGCAAAAAATGTGTTACACAGCACAATATAGTGCTAAGATGGCCATAATTAAAATTCTTAGCATAACTTATAACGCTAGATAATTAAAATTATCAGTATAAACTTCAAATGCAAAAAAAAATTTCTAAAATCAGGTCTATACACAATGAAACAAAAAAAAACTGCAAATCATTTTAAAAGAAGCAGGAAAAATATTTTTCCTGCCATAATACTAGTCTATTGTTGAGTGTTTTTAATTTAAAATCTTACTGGCATTATAAAATAAGTGAGCCATGAGGCAGCAGGCAACACAACATGTCATCCAACATACTACCATATCACCATGCATGCTAAATACATGTGTGTGCATGTGTGTGTGTGACCTAAAAACTTTTGATTGCAACAGAATTTCACCAAACTCCGTACACGCATAATAGTTACAAAGGACATCTCGCTTTTATAGTTTTCGACACCACCAGGTCCTTACTTTCAATATGGCGGATATTTTAAAATTTAGGGTGATATTTTTTGGTAACCATTCAACTGATTTAAACTAAATTTTGTGTGTTGTCAGTGCATTATGTAAGCAGTGAATCTAGAGAGTCATATCATTGTTAACCTGCCATTTTGAAAGATAGCACCACTTGAAACAATTAAGCCTTTATGTTATGTCTAGAACACTATTCAATGAATTCTCGTCAAATTTGGCAAATAAGTAATACAATGGTAAGCCATGTAAACATCTGTGATTTAAATTCATTAGGCACGTATTTTCACAATGACGGCAACACAAATATTTTAGGTTTATTTGGTATGTTTACCACACTGATCAAACAATTTCGACCAAATTTTGAGTACAAGCATCATACATACCAACACATAGCACCCTTGTTCGCCATTTTGTAAGATAGTGCCGTACAAATAAATTAAGGTTTTACGTCATATCTCGCGAAACCATTGATAGATTCTTACCAAATTGGCAAACAAGTAGTACTGTGACAAGTAATGTAAACGGGTATGTTTTTAATAAGAAGCACACTTATTTTCAAAACTTTGGTTATATAGCCATTTTAGATTAGTACGATATATCGTCAAAACCATGTAATCAATTCCAACTTAAACTTTGTATACTGGCAGTATACAGGATCTCAGACCTACTGTACCAGCTTTTTTTCTCAAAAACGGTGCGTCCAAGCTTTTTTGGGTAAAATGCTTTGTAGGCAAACCCTTAAGGATGAATTGAATGTTGAACCCTACAATGTCTAGAATCTGCGGTAAACTGAAGGCAACGAGGGTAACTTCAGAATTTCAAATGGGAAGATGGTAAAAAACTAATTTTGTTGAATAGGGTTCTCCAAACTGAACATTTTTTGTCTGAAAAGTCTTTTGGTACGTGCTGCCAATTCGATGATATCAAAAATATTCCTGGCACTGAAGAGATGATGTACGTAAAATACCATTTTAATGTTGTAGGCCTGGTAAGGAAACAAACCTTTGCTTACAATTATATTTTGAAATAAATGCAAACTGCAATTTGACAGTACAGTAGACTCCCGATCATCCGAGGTAATTGGGACCGAGATCAACTCGGATACGGTAAAACTCGGATAATACGGAGGTTAGGTGTTATTGTGGTAAAAACATGAGAAAACATGTGAAGAATGTAAAAACTCGTTTATTGTAATTAAAAATGTCAAATAAACATAGTTACAGACCTGTAAGTCAGTGGAAACATGAGATTACATATTACTTAAAAAAAGTCTTTGATTGTTTTCCATGTTAACCTCTGTCCTCTCTTGGATGATGCGATGTTACGCCACCACTGAAAAGTCAGTATGTCATGTGGCCTACACTCTTCTTGTTGCTCTATGTAAGCAAGAGCAGCGTTGATTGATTTCAACCCATCGGAATGTGATATTTTTGGAGTTATCTCGTCCGTGTCGTCGTCTTCTTCACTGTGTTTAGGATTGTTAACCATATCGATAATTTCCTCATCGGTAATCTCCATGTGGACATCTGCACTGCACCAATCATGACTGTCTTCACTGTTGATTTGATTTTCAACAGGTAGCTCATTGGCCAGTTGAACTAGTTCGTTCACATTCTCCTGTTCTGGCACTTGTTTGGGTTGTCCATCTAAGCCAAATAAATTTTTCCATTACTTTTGAATGGTGATAGGTTTTACCTCATCCCACGCTGAACCAATCCAGTATGCTACATCTTTCATTGTGACTTGCTTTAAGGCTTCCTTGACAGTCAGTCCGTCATCTAATTTTGCAATCAATATCTGGAGAAGCCTTCGACGGTAAATTCTCTTCATCATTTCTAGAACTCCTTGGTCTAGAGGTTGAATGAGCAACGTCACATTAGGGGGTAGAAATACAGCTTTAATATCACCACTGCACAGTTCTTGGGCATCTGGGTGAGATGGCGCATTGTCTAATAATAAAATAGCTTTCCTGGGGAGGTTTTTTTTCTTCAAAAATGCTTTAGTGACAGGAACAAATTCATTAAAAAACAAGTCACTAAAAATTGTGCTTTCCATCCATGCATTTCTTTGGTTGCGGTATATTGCTGGCAGACAGTTGACTTTTATATTTTTAAAGGCCCTTGGGTTCTTAGACTTTCCAATAAGCAGAGGCTTTAGTTTCAAAGAACCCAAAGCATTGCAGCTAGCCAGAATTGTGACTCTCTCTTTACTCTTTTTAAATCCAGGAGGGAGCAGTTTTTTCAGATTTTGCTGCTAAGGTTTTTGAAGGTAGCATTCGAAAGTTAAGACCAGTTTCATTTGAGTTAAAGATTTGATCTGAGGTTAATCCTTCCTCAAAAATGATTTCTTCCATTTTTTTCTGGAATTCTACAATTTCATATGAGTCAACTGACAGTTTTTCCCCAATAATGTTCAGCTGTCTTAGGCCCTATTTCTTTTTCCACCTGTCCAGCAAACCATCACTTGCAGGAAATTTTTCATCGCCGTCTTTAAAGTTCTTGTGGAACTCGAGCGCTTTGGTTTGAAACACTGGCCCACTCACAGGACTACCCATCCATCGAAGCTGTGAAAACCACAAAAAAAAAGAGCTTCAGACGTCTGCTCGTAGTCGTCCTTCAAAGTCTTTCGACTCAAACCACTGCCACCACTCACACTTTTGTTGACAAAGTTTTCGATTTCTTTCCGGTTACGTCTCCAATCCCCAACAGTCACTTCCCCAACTCCCAACTTGGTATGGTCCATACCGTATAAGAAGGCCACTTTCTGACAGTCAGTGAGTGGCAATTGACTAATACGAAACAAACAAAGTGCCATTTAGAAAATCCAGTATCAGCTGATGCACGAACGAACAAAAGTTAATATTATGTTGGCTATTCTGAGTGCACTGCCAACGCACATCAGACAAGCAGAAAATATGCGATAAGAAAGAGTTCCAAGTTTAATTAATACATTTTATTTTATGTGATCACAAAACAGTGGTTGTTAGTGTTAAAAACTAAACTTCGTGATAATGTAGTTATGTTTAGGTGATCAAAATGAAATGTACAATAGAACGATACGACGTGGAAAAGTTTTCTGAAGTTGTGCTAACTTCAGAAAG